>KE508908.1:36559-55126 GCA_000441515.1 Elaeis oleifera | reverse complement strand
TTATATGTGTAATATTTTGTGGTAGATTTTTGTGAAAGATTAGATGGAGAACTGATTTACTATAAAAAATATGGATGGGTGTCTCATATTTTTTTGATATATTTTGGGATATAGAATTATGAAGGGAGGTGGAATCCTGTAAGAGTCCAGGATCGCTAGGACTCTTCACCCCACCTCCTTACATGCCTATAAAGGGATTTTGTGGTTCTTTTATGTGTGTAAGATACTAGAAGAGAGCTCTTCATGTGGTGGAAGTTTGGACATGGTTCATGATATGAAAATAGAGAGGAGGGTCCTCTCTCTTGGTGTGTGCACAAAAATCTGAATTTCAAATTTTTGGTCCTCAGGGTTTGGAAGAAGAACAATATGAGAAAAAAATATTTCTTCTTCATCTTCTTTCACCTCTTCATCTCCTCCAAAAGTTCATCTTCAATCTCTGAAAAGATTTCAGAGTTTTGAAAAAAAGATCCAAATCAGTCAAGAAGAAGGTCATCACATGAGCTAGCACTCTCGAAAAGATCGATCAGATCGGAGCTTCGAGTGGATTTTCATAGAGATCAGACATGTGTGTAGCTGTGAGCAACCAGTAAGGATCCTCTCTATCATATCTCTCAGTAGCGAAGATCGTTGACTCATGCTCTAGTATCGAGTTCTGAACTCAGATTAGAAGTAGATGTGATCTACTGTTCACATGCATGCATGCTGATTTTATCTTCAGTATTTTTTAATTTTATATGCAACATAGCATGTCATAGATCTTAGAGTAGATTGATTTGATGATTAGATCATATGCATGTTAGATTAATTTGATTAATCTAATTATCTTTCACTATAATTTTTTCGAAAAAAATTCAAAATACATGCATGAAATCATCTACGCATCCCAACACCATGCGCACCTCACCTAACAGTTATTGGTAACGTACAGACCAATGAGTGGATAACAACTTGTCTATTGCTTCACTAAGAAAGATGTAGTAGGTTTGATTTTAAGTCCTATGACCTTATCTAATAGTTATTGACATATTTTTTAGTTAAGTTAGACCCACCGTACACCAGTGGGCACAAAACCGTCATAGAGACCCTCACCTAATAGTTATTGGGTCCAACTCCATCTCTATCTCGGATCATCCAATGCGATAGAATGGTTGTGCCTTCCCAATGCAACCAAACCACTATGACCAATCAAGAATGATCAACACCAGGAAGGCACCCACATCTCCATAATAGTGGAAGACTACTAGACTTAATATTTAATTGAGGAGATTTAGGTTTAGGTCTCATCTTTAATTAGTCATAACGGTTATGACTAACCTAGTGGCATGGGCTAGCTCGAGTCATCAGGCAACTTAATTCAATATCTAATCTACCAAGTTGGTCACATAAGTGAGATCGATGGTAGAGTTACAGATGCTTGCCTTAGACACCATTTGTTCATGGCTAGATAAATATGATCCCAATTAAAATCATCGATCAAATTGCCAAACTTATCTTAGATAACAACTGACCAATTAGAATTGATCAGATTAGCCTAGACTCAGGCTCGAATCATTGAGCTAAATTAGGTCTTTGAATTGATCGACAACATGTGACTGTTAATCAATCTGACCAAACTATAACTAATTGGGTTAGTCATGAGCATACTTGACCTAATCCTAACCAACATTTGATTTGATTTGATCAACCAATCAAACTAGACCTAATTGAGCTATCCATACCCTTAATCCCATATTTTATGCGATGAAATTTAGATCTTAAATTTATAATTTTAGATCTTTAATTTCAATTCTTAATTAAGTGCATTATGAAACATATATAGATTTAGTTTAGATATCAAAATAATTTTAATCTAAATCAATTTACATTGTATCTTATATAATTTTTGGTCCACAGACTTGAGTCGACTCACTCTGAAATTGAGTCAACTCAGCACAGTGAGTCGACTCACTCTGAGATTGAGTTGACTCAATTGTGACCAATAGAAACTGTAAGCCTTGGCCTACAGATTTGAGTCGGCTCATTTGCAAACTGAGTCGACTCACCAGGGCATTGAGTCCACTCAGCAGGTGTGCCAGTAACAATTTCAGAGTTTCAAAAAATTTTTAGATTTGATCCTAAGGTTTTGAATATAAGATTTTGCAGAAATTAAATTTCAGATATAAACTCTACAAAATATATATATCACATATATAATTTTTGATTCAAAATAATTAAAACACATATCAAATATATGCATATTAGGATCTAGATCTAAAAATGTATCACATACAATTTTCTGTTTGCAGTTCTTCTTCATAGAAAATATCACAAATGGCACCCCTACACATCATAAGAGAACCAGTCGATTGGGCAAGAGAGGAGCTTTAATCTCTGCTTTCTCTTATAATTGGATGGCCATGGTGATTATCCTAATCCAAGTATCAGGTTACTAAGAGATCTAATCTAACATATCAAATATGTATAGATTAAATTCAGATCTATGTATGTCTGATTAAACCAGTGGCTCTGATACTACTATTAGAAATATAGGGATAGTTGCATACATGAATTTCAAAATAAATTTTGAATGTAGTGGAAACTGGATTAAACTCCTTTAACCCCATCATGCATCAGATCAGATCTAAGAACTACCCGTGCCTGGATCCATGACATGCATAAACTGAAAAAAAAATATAGATCACATCTATTTAGCAGATCATATCTACTATATGATTAAGATCAGATCTCACCTTGCGTGGGTTGAAATATACCGCAGCTGATGATCCATGTATTTGACATGGTTCCTCAAGCCATATAGACATCCGACCTCCACAGATATCTACATGAGATTCTTTGTCCAATCAGAGATCTGTCGAAGTCCCTAGGATGCGAGCTCCCTTGCAGACTGTTACTCCTGATGGCTGATCCGATGCCTTCTTCAGATCTAATGGACTCTCCCAGATGAGAAGAAGGACTAGAGGAAGAAGAGGTGGAGATGGAAGACTCTCGAGAACCCTTTCTCTCTTCCAAAAACCCAATGCCTAAGCCCTAGAATCCTAGGACCTATTACACGCCAATATGGAGTCACCCCTTCTCTTTTCTCACGCGCAACCTTAATTCTTTCCCTCTCTTGTTCAGCCAAAAAGTCATAAACGCACAAAAGGGAGAACTAATTAAAAGTTGGCATCCAAGAGATAGATGAATTCAAATTCATTAAGGGACAAAGATATATTTCAAACTTGAATTCAAATCAAGTTTGAATTTAAACTAAAACAACCTTTATCCTTATCCATGGGTGTTGAGAATGGGGCGACAAACTCAATTTTGGCGTGAAAAATCCTCATACAAAACTCAAATTTGCATGAAGGATGAGGGTATGGGAAATGAGGTGGCGCATAAGGAGGAAGTCCAATTCAAATGGACTCTAGATTTGATCCAATTAGGTCTCTATCCAAATCACATTTTTTTAGACCCAAAGGAATAACTGAACCTAATCCAATTAGGTAGCTAATTACCTCAGTTAAATCCTAATCAAATCAAAGAAATTGAGTCCAAGTCTTGATCAAATCAAAAATTAATCTCCCTTAGCAATTAAGTTATCTCATAACCTAATTAAGTCAAACCTAATTGAATCCAATTCAATTAGACTTGATTCGAACTTTATTGCTCAATCAAATTGAGCTAATTAGCAATTCAATTGCTAATTGATCCTATAATAATTTACTAAACATTAGCAAATTATTTATTACAACTTTTACATAAGGTTAATCATCAATCAAATTGATGATTTTATCCTTCAATGATTCATAATTGTTAATCAGTCATTTGATTAGAAAGGAACATCTTTCATGTGTGACCCTATAGGTTCTATTCTGTCTGATAGTAAGATATACTGTGATCTCTATCATAATATTATCGAAACTCTTTTCGATGGATTGATACAATTCCAACTCTATCTTTGAGGGTCATCGATCATCAAGATGATGTTCGACGAATCTCACAATCCATCGTGACACCTAGCAATATATAGTGACAATTCAACAAATAAAGTATTGAATCTGTAGGTGTAGTTATTGTATGATTTAATTCTTCTATCGTGAGTCCCGACTTGATGGAGATCATAGAGAACTCGTCAAATTCCAACATCAGCCATATGCTAGATTGGCTCGACTCGAGTTCACTTGTGAATTCTATGAAAACTCTTTTTCACCATTCATACTTGCTTCGGTCAAAGACTTTCTGAACTCAGTCTTACGAATTGTATAGGACTACTTCTTTTCTATCAAGATTGATAGATTTCATCTAGATGCATCCCACTCCTAATAGTGAACCTAAACCCTCTGAAGCCAACATATACTGTAAGGATCCGAATGGCTAGAGATCAAGTTTAGGTGCAGTCAAACTCAATAGCCTCACTACAAACAGCCAATATACTGTAGGTCAAAGGATCACTCATACCACTACAGCATCGAGAAGATCACTGACAAGTGAGTAGACATTCAAGTGATTTCTCGTATTGATCATACTTAGTGTAAGTTATTCTTTAGCAGCCATCTGCACTCTTACTCCAATATCCCTACATCGTAGACTTGAGACTCATCTGTCCAGAAGGGAGGTGATCCGTGAACCGATCTTAAATGGATTGATCACTATCCTCCATGATGTTTCTTCGATTAAAAGTATTCAGAAACTAACCACTAATAATATATGTCTCAGCTTCTTAACACCTTAAGAATATACAAAATCATCTTTGTTAATTTCAAGAATAAAATATGGATACATAAATATGATTGAAATAAAATATCCTTATTAATAATAAATATTTATAAGTATAAATTAGATCCTAAAATTATAAAATGTGTCAGTCAATAATTGACTTCTAGAGCACACATCTAACAGCTGCCACATGAGAAAAATAGTTGGACATGCTCATCACCACATACAAGTACCACCATGGTTTCCCAAAATACAACTCCAAGCAATCCTAATAGGAAGAACCTCAAAAGCACTCTAAATGAGTTAGGACCACTAACGATTCATTTTAGTCCAAGAAAAAGATTTGATGACTTATTCTACATCAAGAAACCATTAGTATTGGTGCATTGTTGAATCAAAATTAAGAATGCCAACATTTGAAAATTTTAGTCTCATCCAATTGTTCTCAAATTGGTTCATTCAATGGTTTGAAATATAAAAATATAACAAAAAAAATGGATCCCATAGTCCAAATTAGAGATTTGCTAGACCTTTTAGAGACTATTATCTCTAGAATAAACCTCTTAGAGATTATTATCCCTAAAATAAAATCTATAGGATTACCTTTCTATAATGTAGCTCATGCATCAGAGACAGTAATAGAGATTATGATTTATAGGTGTTATCTCCTAATTGAGCGATGATAAAATAAAATAGAGAATTCATCCCATATTGTAACCACTATAATCCACATCCTATCACTATATTGGAGGCTTTATTTTAAAAAAATTAAAACTATCTAACAAAAACTAAAAACAGGGGTTGTGTTAGTGCGGATACATTTGAATAGGATATAAACGGATCAAACTTAATCTCCCACTTGGCACATAAGACAGTCGCTTTTGTTTTGTTTTTTTTTTGGTAAGCTGGCAAAGAGGTACAACCACACATAAAAAAGAAATAATGTACAAAGAAACCTAAGAGTATCTTGTTTGGAAACTATGTCCTTCTGCAAAGAGAGTTTTATCAAATCGAGGGCTATTTTAAATGAAAGGTTTGATAACCTTCAGACTTATCTAAACTATATGATACGAATAAGAAATTTGACCTACCGATAGCCTAGTTGGATTGGCTCATTAATTATGATACATAAATAGAATAAAGCTCGAAAGCATATGATCATTGTCCTAAGGTAAATTCCCAACCTCATACTGGTGTTTATGAAAATAGAGAGAGATGGAAAAAGAAAGAGAGTTCTCAGGATGTTAGACTCTCAGAGAAATAGAAAAAGAGGTCACAATTTTTTCGATATCCCATAGGCTAGAACTCGAGGTCTTATATAGACCATGAGTAGGCACCTTCAGACAGCCATTTGACCAGTAGACCATGAAGGAAGATGTCAGTCAAAATAAATATAACCATCTGGGATAAATGATCATTTGACCATTTGACCATGAAGGGAAGTGACCAATCAAGATAAATATATTAAAAATAAATAAAATAATAAAACATAATATAAAAATTAAAATATTTTGCTATCATCACTTGCGTGCCACACCAAGCCGCATCACGATTTGCGCATGCGAGTCAAGCCAAGTCAGACTGGCGCGTGCATATAAAATATAAAATCCACATCCCCCCAAGGCCCCCAAGCAAAGAGGGAAGGAAAGATGGTTTATAAGTGCATTGAAAATTTTATCCCTTTTCAATGTAGGACTAAACTCAAGAGAAAGCTTTTAGGATTCTTTGGAGGGAAGAAAATTTTAAATTTTCTCTCTAAAACTCTAACGACCCCCCTCCAAACTCAAAATTTTAAAATAAATAATATTGATTATTTAATATCAAGATAAATAAAAATTTTATTGCTGAGTATTTATACTATGAAGTGGGTGAAGTGTTTTAACATTACTTAGTGCAGATAGTTTTCATATGAAAGAATCGGAGTGACCCAGATCTTGAACTATATTCCTTTGACTCAGACTTTAACTACCACACATATAGTATAGAAGGATCTATCATGGAGTTGTGCATTATTGACCATGCGCAAGTATCTTATAATTCATGAGAGTACCTGGGGTTTGCCCATGTCTCCTAGCCACATCTATATACGGAAGCTCTCATATAGATGAGCCCTCTAGGGATATATGTAGATTCACATCTCGAAAAGATTACCTCTTCAAAACTTATTCAGAGTTATGCTCTTCCTCAATATCTACATAAAAGCACCGATCACTATAGAGATGGAGTGGAGTGAAGACTCATATATATATATATAAATATATATTTTCTAGCCAGCCAATCAGCTTATTATTACCATATTGAACCTTCTTCAAGGGGTTTCTTATCATAGAGGTTGGGTTCCCACTATTAGAAGGCCCATTATAGGCTAAGTCTCTTCCCCCTCGATGACTCTAGGACCTTAGTCCTATTAAAGCCTTTAGTAAGGTATTCAGCAAGATTATTATCAGTTTTTATATAACATAAAGAAATAATTCCATGAGTTTTTTATTTTCTTATAAACTTTTGTCTCACCTTTATATGTCTACTTATTTTTGAATTTATAAGTTTTTTTTTGTGCAGAAATCTATTGTAGCTCTAGAATCATAATAGATTGAAACAGAAGGAATAGGAGATAAAATTAAAAGAATTTTAGATAAAAGATCTTTAAGCCATTTGGCTTCAAAGTAGGTAGAATCAAGAGCTACAAGTTCAGATTCTATTGTACTTCTAGTTACAATAGTTTGCATGATAAATTTTCAAGGAACAGTACTACCACCAAGAAGAAATATATAGTAAAAATAGATTTCACATCAGATGAATCAAAAATTCAGTTGGCATCACTATAACCCTCTAATATAGTTGGATAGCCAACAAAATCTAAGATAATATGAAGTAGTATCTTTAAGGTACCTAAAGATTCTTTCAAGAGCAATCCAATGAATCCTACTAGGATTACTAGTATAACGATTAAGTCTAGAAATAGCATGAGCAATATCAGATCTAGTACAATTTGAGAGATACATTAGAGATCCAATGATTTGAGCATATCTTTCTTAATTTTCAGGTTTGTTTGAGTTCTTCACAAGTTGGATAGAGAGATCATAAGGTGTAGAAATAAGAGAAAAATATAAATAACCAAATTTGTCGATCAATAATTGGGTATCGTGAGATTGAGATAGAGATATAGAATCAGAGAATCGAATAATCTTTATTCCAAGGATTAAATCTGCTTCACCTAAAATCTTTCATATCAAAATGATGAAAGAGAAATTTTTTAACATCATTAATTAGATCAAGGTCAGAAGATAAAATCAAAATATCATCAATATAGAGACAGAGAAGGACATATTGATCATCAAATCTTTATGATAGAGACAATTATCAGATTTATTGATTTAAAAGCCATAAGAGAATGATACTATCGAACTTCTCATGCCATTGTTTAGGTGCTTGCTTTAATCCACATAAAGATCTGATACGCTTGTATATTTTATGCTCTTGACCGAGCACTATGAAGCCCTCAAGTTGAGTCATTAAAATTTTTCATCAAGATCTCCATGAAGGAAGGCAGTCTTCACATCCATTTGATGCACAAAAAGATTATGGATGGAAGTGAGAGTAAGAAGGATACGGATAGTGGTAATGCTAGCAACAAGCATATAAGTTTCACAAAAATCAATATCGATTTTTATCCAAATCTTTGGACTATAAGACCAACCTTATACTTTTCAACTGATCCATCAACCCTAAGTTTCTTTTAAAAATCCATTTATGACCTAAAGGCTTGGTTCCAGGGGGTAAATCAGTGAGAATCCAAATATTATTTTCAATAATTATTTTGATCTCACTATTGATTGTCTCCTTTCAGAATAGAGTATCAGGAGATCTCATAGCTTCCTAGTATGAGGTAGGTGTATCCTCAACTAAGAAGATAAAGAAATCTTCACCCAGATTCTTTTCAATCCTAACCCTTTTGCTCCTTCTAAAATCGAAAGAAAGATTAGGTAGATTTGAAGTAGGATTATTACTGATTGGAAGACTAGATATGGATGATGAACTATATAAAGAATAAGAGTTATAATCAGATGTGGATCTAAGGATTCGATTCTTGAAGAAATTTATTTCAATAAAGATTGCATCTCTAGATTCAATAATGATATTTATAGATATATCATTGAAATCAAAATGAATAACAAGAAAATGATAGGTATTACTATTAAGAGAATAACCAACAAAGATGGAATCAATAGTTTTAGGATTAATTTATTTCTTTTAGATTTAAGAACAACAATCTTAGCTAAGCACCCCAAACTCGAAAGTAACTCAACTTTGGTGCATGTCCCTTCTAACACTCATAGGGAGTCTTTTCTTTATTCTTTGATGGAATTCTATTAAGAATGAAGGAAAAGGTCAAAAAAGCTTCTCCCCATAAGTTTTTCGAAACATCAAAACTAATGATTATGGCATTAACTATATCCAAAAGAGATTTGTTCTTCCATTCAGCAACACCATTGGATTGAGAAGAATAAGGAATAGTAACTTCATGAATTATACCATGTTCTTTATTAGTTTTTAGCACCTCAAATTCGATCCATAGGAGAAAAATCTAAGATAGAGGAGCCCAAAATGTAGCGCACAATGATGTGGAGGTCTGAAGACATAGTGCATGCAGGCCCGTAGCAAGGCATAGCCCGTAGGTGCATGTAGGCCCATAGGATGTGCAGCCCAGGCATGGGCATAGCCCAGTGCGAGCACACGGGCATGCGGCTTAGGCGGGTGCACGGCCCAGTGTAGGTGCCCGGGCATGCGGGTGCGCATACACGGCCCAGCATGGGAGATTTGACGTGGTCCACCATGGACCGCATGGGATGTCGCGGTCCACGTGGCTGCTATGGACTGCCGCAGTCCAGCATTGGTTTATCATGGCGCATGGCTCCTTCCTTCATGATTCGATGGCTGGGGCTTGATCTGGAGGTGTTTTACATGATCAAGCAGTCACGGGTGCGAGCAGTCACGATTGGATGGCCGTGGGAGCTTGTAACATTTTGTTAGGACTCTAATTTTGATCTAGAATTAGATTTGGGCCTTTAAAGGAGGCCTCAGAGCCTAAGGATCAGCATGTAGCAACCAGAGGTCTAGGGTAGTCGGCTGAAGTCGACAGTGAGCACTTGAGAGGCAGAGGAGCTATAGAGAGAGCCAGAGTAGTGGCCAGAGCCTCAAGTGGAGTCGGTAGAGGGTCTCCGTGGAGATTTTTGGGAGAGCTTTTATAAACAGTGAGAGGTGAGTGCTTCTTGTTGAGAGAGAAAATTTGTATATGAGAGTTGAGAGTATCTGATCTCCTCTTATAATTATTTTTTTATAATAAAACTTTTCATGCCCTGTGGAGATAGACCTTGGTCTAATTCATGTATTTGATTGTGTTCTTTTTTTTTCTTTCTTTTGACTGCAACAAGTAGTACTAGACCTGCAATAATTAGTATTAGAGCCAGATGGTACCAGGGTGCATAATTAGTGTTAGAGCTGGATTGTACCAGAGTGCGTGGTTATCCAGTTTGCGGTAGTGTTGATCAAGATTGAAGAAGATAGAGAAGTCAGGCTCAATCAAGGTGAAGATCAACCGATAAGATGGGAAAATAATTTCTCCCTATGGTAGGCAAGGGTGAAGGATGGCTCATCCAACAGGGGTTGATCAATGCTCTCATATGTGACGAGATATCGACTATCATAGAAGAGAAAGATTAGAGGCAGCTGCAGATGCAGACGATGAGCACGATTTACTTATCCTTAACGGATGATGTAGTGATCCATGTGCTTGGTCAGACTTCTCCGATGGCAATATAGATAAAGCTCGAGGAGAATACATAGTGAAGTCACTCATCAACTCTCTCTTCCTCTGAATGTAGTTCTACCAGCTACGGATATATGAGGGATAGAACATGCAGAAGCATCTCAGCAAGTTTTAGAAAATCCTCACCGATTTTCTCAGCATTGGTGAGAAGGTTGAGGAGAAGACCATGGCATTGGTTTTGCTTTTATCGCTTCTTCTTTCTTTCAATCTTTGATGACTGCTCTTCTAGTGGGAAAGCACACCATTAAGATAGAGGAGGTTATTTCTGTACTACTCCAGAACAAGATTCTCAAGCGAGAGAATCGGGCTTCGAGTTCAGGTGGCGACAGTTTTGATGATGACTAGAGGTGGTGGTGGCAGAAGACGAAGTGACAGAGGATTCGCAACGTGGATGGTCCAAGTCCAAGACGAGGGACTCTAGCAAGATCAGATACTATAGATATGATGAGTTGGAGCATTAAGTTAGAGATTGCCCATAGCTTAGAAATCGGATGAAGACTACTGCAGCGATGATAGATAACGATATAAAGAAAGTGATGATGTTCTTTTAGTGTCAGATGAGGCATCTACTTCTCTCCCCTAGTAGATTTTGGATTCCACTTGTTCGCATCATATATATTGTAGAGAGGAGCTGTTCAATACCCTAGAGAGCAGTGAGAGCACTGTTCATCTATCGAATGGATTGAGCTATGAAATCAAGAGCAGTAAGATGGTTAGCTTATGGATGCATGATGGAGCAGTGAGGAAGTTGGGTAAGATCCGATGTATATTTAGCTTCAGAAAAAATCTGATTTCACTAAGAAACTAGATCCAAATGGCTATGGGTGGAGAGTTGATGATGGAATCTTGAAAGTCATGCATAGCAATAGGACTGTGATGAAGAAAGAAAGTATGGAGGATACTACCTCTTGGTAGGAAGCTCAATGTGAGGTGGAGCTTCAGAAACCAGTGGAAGTCTAGTGCGAAGTGGAGCTCTAGGAACAAGTGGATCGAGCATGAGATGAGAGACTCAGAAGGATGACAGGAGATATTGTAAGGTGAAATTCCTATTGTTACAGGAGGCTATCTTGAGCAGATCTCAAGTTAGGTGGATCACAGCACACAATGGAGATGGAATCGAGTGGCTTGGCTCGATTCTCATATTTATCCATCCATAAGCAGTTAGGCATATGCCTCAGGGCATGGGGTGAGATCATCCAGAAGTTTTAGAGTTAGATAGAGGTCGAATGTTGAGTCGAGATAGAGATTGTTAGGATTTAGCACCTCGAATTCGATCCATAGGAGAAAAATCCAAGATGGAGGAGCTCAGAATGCGGCGCATGATGATGTGATCTGGAGATGCAGCACGCATAGGCCCATGGCAAAGCATGGCCCAGGTGCGAGCATGACCCAGCATGAGTGCATGGGCGCACGGCCTAGACGGGAGCATGGCCCAGCATGGGCGCATGGGTGTGCGACCCAGCACTGACACCCGAGTGTGCCAGTGCGCGCACACGACCCAGCACGGGAGGTTTGATGCGGTCCACCATGGATCGCATGGGATGTCATGGTCCATGTCGTCTCCATGGACTGCCACAGTCCATCATTGATTTATTACAGCTACAGCTCCTTTCTTCATGATCCAATGGCTGGGGCTTGATCTGGAGGTATTGTGCACGAGCGGTCGTGATCGGATGGCCATGAGAGCTTGTAGGATTTTCTTGAGACTCTAATTTTGATCTGGAATTGGTTTTGGGCCTTTAAAGGAGGCTTGAGAGCTTGAGGATCAGCGTGTAGCAGCCAGAGGTCTTAGATAGTCGGCTGAAGTCGACAGTGAGCATTTGAGAGGTGGAGTTGTAGAGAGAGCCGAAGCAGTGGTTAGAGCTTCAGGTGGAGTCGGTAGAGGGTCTCCTTGAGGATTGTTGTGAGAGATTTTGCAAGAGGTGAGAGGTGAGTACTTCTTGTTGAGAGAGAGGATTTGCATATGAGAGTTAAAAGTGTGTATCTCTTTTTGTAATTATTTTCTCTCATAGTGAAGTTTTGCATGCCCCGTGGAGGTAGATTTTGATTTAATCCACATATTTGATTATGTCTCTTTTATTCTTCTTCTTTCTACTATAACAAAGTAGTACCAATCTACAACATTCTTCATAGAATATAGTAAATTCATTTGAAGTATACTCTTCTACACGAGTAGATCTTAGGATTTTGATTTTCTTTTAGTTTGATTTTCAGCCTCCACTTTGAAAATCTTAAACTTATTGAATACTTCATCCTTGGTCTTTAAGAGATAGGAATAATAATATTTGGAGAAGTCGTCTATAAAGGTCATAAGATACTGACTACCTCCATGGGTTGGATTTCTATAAGAGTCATAAATATTAGTATGGATTAGCTCAAGGAGTTGAGTATCTCGATGAGGGATGGATTTGAAAGATTTTCTAATTTTTTTGAATTGAGCACAAATCTTACACTTAGATTTATGATCAATCTTGAATTTTGAAATTAGATTAAGATTGAACATCTTTTGAATGGATTTAAAATTCACATGACCTAGTATACCATGCCAAACATCACAAGATTCAGAATTCAACATGATTGATTGAGAAGAAATAAAGAATTTTATTGATTGAAGGAGAAATTATATTGAGTTTGAATAATCCTTCAGATACAAATTTTTTTCAATAAATATATTACCTTTGGAAATTACAATCTTATTGGACTCTAATACAATTTTATATTCTAATTGTACCAATAAGGACCTACTGATGAGGTTTTTTCTGATGTCTAGAATATATTGCACATCTCGAAGGATAATACTTCTTTCTAAGGTAAACCTTAGGTTGACATTTGTTTTGTCCAAAATGTTGACAACTATTCCATTTTCTATGATCACACTTCCTCCACTTGAGTCCTAATAAGAGCAAAAAGATGCTCTATCAGTGCAAATATGGATATTGGCACTAGAGTCTGACTACCAATCAGTGGTTTATAGGTAAAGTTAACTAATAGGATGAAGATACTGACCTAAAATAGATGGTTCACTTTTTATCATATTAACCATAGGTTTAGATTGAGGTTGGTTCTTTTTTCTTGATCACAACTTTTTGTTCTTCTTCCAATAAAAGTATCGATGTGCCAGGTGGTTGTCTCAACCACAAACGAAGCAAAACCTCCCATCAATAGGTTTCTTGAATCCTATGGTTTGAGAATTGGGTTTAGACTGGTTTTGGAATCTATCCATTTTTCCCTTGCCCTTGGTCTTGAAGTTCTTGGGTTTAAATATCTGGTTCAAGCCATAACGGTTCTGACTCTTAGAGTTTGGTTCTAGGTTTTGAGATTCGGTTAGATTTACTTTGGTTTTCATTTGATTTTTTTTAATTCTCTAATTCAATATTGATCTTCTATTCTAATGGCTTCAATCACTGATCTAAAGATAAGATTGCCTTGAGATCTTATAAGATCATATCCAGAATTAGTTGATGATGTTGGGAGCTTGTCAATTAAGCTTGAGACTTGATAGTTCTCATCTAATGTCGAGCCCCCTCTATGAATCTCTTGGACTAAATCTTGAAAATGATGGATTTGGTCATTGATAGGGATATTGTCTACCATCTTAAAGTTGCTAAAGTCACTAATGGTTAATCTCATTGTCCCCTTATTGTCTCTACTACAGACATCTTCTAGAGCAGTCTAAAGTGCTTTAGTAATCTTATATTTTCTATGGATTTCATATAGGTTATCTGATAGACAGCTTCGAATCCTAAACCTACAATGAAATTCAATTTCTGCAGATGATTTATCGGATTTAGGAGTGTCTAAGGAATAAGATAATGTGGTAGATGAGGATGAGGAAATATTATAAGGTGGCCTGTTTCTAATGGTAGTGATTAGGCCAATTGTGATTAACTAGACCTCAAGTTGTTCCTACTACCTAAAAAACCCATGACCATTAAACTTTTCGGGTTTAAGGTTAAAGTTTCCTCGGCACCCATTGATTTATGATATAGGATTATAAGAAATTTATTTTAGGAGGATTTAAATGGAGCTGCAAATAGAATTTATAGTATATTAGGACTCTTAGATTTCACAGGAACCCATAAGCAGATAATAGTAATCGGCCTTTAGGATAATAAAAGAACAATTGCTTTTTTGGTAATTCAATGTTTCAAATGAATTAAAATACTAAAAATGAAATTGCTAATAGAAGTTAAAGTCTACTAGGACTCTATTTTCAAAAAATAGAAATCAGAAATCTGGAATACTTTAATCTAGTATTTGTGAAAATGAAAATCAGAATGTAGAAATCATAAGTTTGCCTTAGAATGTTAGAAAATAGAGTCCTTCTGCACAAAGAATTTTATCAAACCGAGGACTATTTTAAATGAAAGGTTTGATAACCTGTAGACTTATCTAAAATATATGATAAGAATAAGAAATTTGACTTATCGAGAGCTTGGCGTGTGATCACAATCCTAAGGCAAATTTCTGACCCTCGTGCCAGTCGAAAATAGAGAGAGATGGAAAAAGAGAAAGAAAGTTCTCAGGATGCTAGACTCTCAGAGAAATAGAAAAGAGGTCGTTGTTTTTTCAATATCCACAGACTAGAACTCGGGGTCTTTTAGGCATCTCAAAATGGCTATTCGACCAGCGGACCATTAAGGAAGATGTCGGTCAAAAATAAAATATGACTATTTGAGATAAACGGTCATTTGATTGTTTGACCATGAAGGGAAGCAACAAATCAAAATAAATATATTAAAAATAAATAAATAATAAAGATAATATAAAAATAAATATTTTGCTATCATCATATGCATGTCATGCCATACCGTATTGCGATTTGCATATGCGAAATATAAAATCCACATCCCCCCAAGGTCACCTAAGTAAGGAGGGGAAGGAAAGATGGCTTATAAGTGCATTGAAAATTTTGTCCCTTTCCAATGTGGGACTAAATTCAAGATAAAGCTTTTAGGGTCTTTTGGAGGAAGAAAATTTTGAGTTTTCCCTCCAAAACCCTAACATATCGCTGGTAAGAACAGTCCATCACATCAAATTGGACAATCTGGGCCTACTTGTGATGGAGAGGGGAGAAAGCATGAAGGTCCATGGAGACATGTCTTGTTGCCACCTACTCAGCCATAGAGTTTCCTTCTCTATGTTGAAGTCTGGAAGACTGCGAGGCAGAAGCAAAATGGAAGATATCCTACAGAAGAGGCAAGAGGTTGACAGGTTCCAGCACCATTCCCAAGCCAAGTAAGGATCGTTAAGGAATCACCTACCAAAACAACCTTAGTACAATGCATATGAACGACGGCATGGAGGCCCTCCAGAGCTCTGCGAGAGGAACCGAGCAAGCTTTAAAGGATCCAGAACTAGCCATCAGAAGCCTGCCATTATGGTCTCTGATCATAAAGCCAGCACCAACTTGCCCATTTAAGAGAGACAGATCAAAATTAACCTTCACCTGGCCATGGGGAGCAAGCGTCCAATTAGCCAAAATGGGTTGAAGGAAGCTCATTGAGCTGCTAATGCCACAATGCCATCGACCAGAAGAGAATAGAGAGATGGATTCGAAGAACTCAGTAGTCATCCAGAGCGCACGAACCATTGCCTGTCGTGGAGTTTCTTTTAGTTATTTCAAAATATCTTAAAAACCTTCAATAAAATTATTTGGATATACAAATTTGAAAACTAATGTAGATCTGCATTTTAAAAAAATAACTTAGTTCTACCCCAAGTCACAGTCATAGAATTTACTGTTGCTTGATTACAAAGCAATGATCGGTGGTATTATGGCAACAAATGCATTATTGAATAACATACGAACTTCCATTCATTACAAACTAATGATACCTTATAGCAAAGTTCTTTTTGTGTAATTTACACTTTATGAATATACAAATTTTATATCCATTCCCTGATCTTTATTATTGTTAACTAGTATAAATCAGAACAAAAGAACATTATTAAGAAACCAAGTATGATCATTTATTATAGTGTCCAATACATATTACTTATTGGCGAGAATTATGAAGTATTATATTGATTCAGAGAATCTTTTACATCATGCAACAATTCAAAATCTTTCCTTACCGGCAAGATCATACAATCCAAAGATCATGAAGAATCAAACCAACTAAGAGATTTTTTCATATTGCGCAACAATTCAAAATCTTTCCTTATTGGTAAGAATCATAGAATATTAAGAAAATTTCTCACATTATGTAATAATTCAAAATCCTTCCTTATGGGCAAGATCATGCAATCCAAGGATCATGGAGAATCAAACCAACTAAGAGATTTTTTTATATAGTGTAATAATTCAAAATCCTTCTTTTATTGTACGAATGTATGCCATTTTTTATAAAGCATTTTTTTAATAATGATGATCCATGTACTATAAATTCATAATTAATGAAATGAATTGCGTGTGGACTTTTTCTTCAAATATCTTACCTCACGAATTTCTTCATGATATCAAAGCCTTTTGCTTAAACAAGCCGACGATCCTTTTTTTCTTTGTCCGTGGCTGAAGAAATCTCTTCAAGTGCCACTAATCCTATAATTATGTCCAACCCTCTTTCTTCAAATCCAAATAATATTTTGTCCCCATAGATGCCATAGCCCAACTTCTGTTGAAACTCACAGCCATGAATTATCCATCATAGCATGCTCAACTCAATAAGCTCCTTGTTGGTTATGATTTGATGGGATTTATTGATGGAACCATATCCTCTCTACCCATGACTGCAGTCAATGATAGGACAAAGAGCCCAAATCTAGCTTATTTTATTGGCTTCGTCAAGACAAACTATTGCTTCATACAATAATAGCCTCTACGTCTGACTCAATTGAAAGAATTATGCCCTATAAGTCAATCATATATGGGATGCGATGGGATATTTTCTGTAAATTATCTTTCAAACTCATATACTGGATATTGTTAATTAATAAATAGATATTTGATTTATTATATGATGCATCTTATTATTGTTTAAGATTATAATAAACCCATAGGTCAGGACAATGATTTTAGGGCCATGATGAGATCACTCCAGTGAGACCTAAATCCTTGATGGCCTAATCTAAATATTTTAGTCATTGATTCATTGAGTTGGAGATCAATAATATCGGTAAGACTGGTACATCCTATGTATGCTCAATGGTTAGGGTGGTTGATCTCACAATCACTTGTGTGGTGACATTAATACAAGGATGTGGATACTCATTAGAGAATGAGTTCACTGAATTGACCTATAAGAGAACATCTGATGGAATCTTATTTACATGTTAGTTGGTTGTTCTCTAGTAAGAGTTGTGCAAGTGATCTTTTGATCTGAGATCGCCATGGTATATTGTGTACATGAATCCATATTTTAGTTCACTTTCTAACTTAGTTCTCCAATCCTTATGTGGGGTGTTCTGGATATGGTGAAGTATGCATAGAGATTATGAGTGGTCAATAAGAGATCGGTCACTCCTAATAAGGAGAGCAAACATCCTATGTGATCTCATAGGTTGATGATTTTGGAAGTCTTTGGCCAAAGCAGGATGATAATTAGAAAGAGATTTCTAATGTATCATCAACTAATCATCACCCTCTGATTGAAATACATTTAGATAAGCAATTGAGCTTGACATGATTCCATGTCCAAAGCTCATTTGGGGTGTTGTTTGACTGAAGAATTGAATTGCACAGTAACTTACCACTGAAGAATATTTTTGATATTTTATCAAATTTTATCTCTTCTGAATAGTCATAACACATTGCTAGACGTCAAGCTTGACTTGTGGACTCATAAAATTAAAAAATTTAATTTAAGAATTAATTAGAAAGAGTCCTAGTTAATTAGTTCAATTGGACTGATCTTGTCATGTCCCCGACCCGAGATTGTGAATCGAGGATCATGGCAACCGCCGCATACTCATAGAAAACTCTTCCCATAAGCATGCAAGGCATCTTATCATGCTATCTTAAAACAACAGCGAAATAATTAATCGATAATTTAAATCCAAAACATAACGGTCTAAATTTTTCTTTAATATCTCAATAAATTCAA
>KE508906.1:9249-39128 GCA_000441515.1 Elaeis oleifera | reverse complement strand
AACAATAGTATAAAGACCACTCATGTTTGACATGCATAACTAGATGAGAACTTTTAAACTAGTTATGTCTTCTACTATTTTATCGGATACCATAGCCCACTCCTATGATAAATGAGAAACCCTAATCTGATTTCTTAATGAGGTTGAGATCCTAATCCCTCAATGAAGCCTTGTAGATATCACAACAAATCTCAATAAGTTCAAAAGTAGAAAAATCTATCCAATTGCATCTCATGCAACTCTCAACATAATTTACCTCTAAAAATACTCATAGCCTTGTGGATATCATAACAAACCATAGTATTTTAGTTAAGTCAGACCCTTCATTTCTATACAGTTATATCTGAAAATACTGTCCTTGTGGATATCACAACAAAGCAACATATCCAAATATATCGTAAAGCATATAATATGCACCAAGACAAACCCACTTCAATCCCCATATCAAGCCTTGTGGATACACAACAAACCTACTATGATTTTCGACAGGATATTGACTAGGCATGAAGGAAGACATATGTAGTGTTCTAAATACTGAGCTACCTTTATTCAAGATTCAAACTAATCCAATTGGCCAGAAAATATTAAGATTGGTGGGTCCCCCCGTTGCTTTTCTTAGACACCAATAAATTGGTCAGGCCAGCAACAGAACCAATTAAATAACTACTGCACTTGAAACACTCCTTAGACACCAATTGATTAATCGATTCAAGAAATAGGTCATCTACTGATTCATAACACTATGACTTAATATAATTTTTATGAGGATTTTAATGGTCTCAAGCACATCCTAATTCAATCATAATGATGCACTATTATAGTTATATCTTAATAATCATAACAACTAATCATGGCATCTATTCATATCTCTAAGATATGAAATCATAATCATTCAATATGATTATAACTAAGCATCTCAAGCATATCACATATGCATGAAGTTCTAATAACATGCATGAATACAAAATATTCTTTTCGCAGTTCTTCTTCTTAGGACATCACAATGGCACCCTACGCACTATAAGAGCATCCTATTGAATAGGAAGAGAGGGTCTCTGAACCCTACTTGCTCTTATGACCGGATGGTCTGGTGATGAACCCAATTAGAGTACTAAGCTACTAAAAAAGATTTTATATATGCATCATATATTTTATATTTAAAAATATATCTCTAAGACATGCGAGGGTTTAGATGTTCAATCGGGTTCAACCTTTGACCCGACTTGAACCAAACCAAACCAAAAATCCATGTTTGATCACAATCAAGACAACATTCTAACCTTTGATTATATAGATCAAGGTAGGCTCTAATACCACTGATGGGTTCCGGTGGCGTAGCTGAAGGGTTAGGTGTTTAAAATTTCATTCAAAACACCTGATGCACCGAAAATCCCAATTTTCAGAAATCCTTGACTATAATAATTAAAGTACAATAAATATAAATTAGGATAAGAAGAATACCTGTAGTACTAATCCCAATTTTCACAAGGCGTCCAAGTGTCTGCCCTCCAATGGTGATCCACACGAAAACTGAACCAAGGACAGCGCTCCTTCTTCACCTTGCTTTAAGAGTTCTAGCCACTAGAACTCGACTAGCCTCATACCGGTCAGGTTTCTCCAAAAAACTGACTCCACCCTCTCAAAACCTCCTCTGGACTTCTGATCCTCATTCTTTAGGACCCTCGCAACCCTTGTTAGGATCAGATAAGACTTTGTCTTAAATCCTAAAGCCTTGTCCTAAAACTAAGATAAGTTGTAAGAAAGAAAAGAGAGCAATGGAGGTAAAATTGGAAACTCTTTCTCAATACCTCGGATACTCAGTGCCCCGGCCAATTTATAGATACTAGAGGGATGCTAAAAGAGAGAGAGATGCGCCTCATCCAAGAGGCCTACCTGATCTGATTATCAGAAATAAGAGTTCCTTCAAATAGAAGAACTCTTATCAATATACGTCGATCAGCACCCTGCTCTGCGTGTGCGACCAGAGAAGGGATATTTTCATTGATTTCATTACAACAAATCATGGTAAAGGTCTTTTTATTGAAGGAGAAAAGACATGGAATCAGCCATTTGTGTCCCTTAGGTTTTTGAAAAGGACTTAGCAAATAAATCTTTCCTTCCAATACTGGGAGGTGACAACTTTGATACATTGGGATGGAATCCATCTACCAATTTGATAATTAAAAGTATCTAACTTTTATAAACTCTTTTTGGTCAAATCTCTGCCAAATCATAGTGTTGATTGGGTCTGGAGGATAGGTGTTCGTCCTAGAATTGCAATATCAATGTGGAAAGTAGCTTGGAATCGGTTACCATGTTGAGATATCCAGCATCAGGGAGGCCTTCAGATGTTGAGGAGTCTACTCATGTTCTAATTCTGTATAGATTGGCAGCCTAGGTTTGGAGGATATCCCCAATTCAGGATTCTTCTATTTTATCAATTAATTCTTTGGATGAGTTCATTCAAATTATTAAAGAGAAGTCTTTTGGCAAAGATAAACAATTTAAAATAGTTTGATGCGATATATTGCCTATAAGATTTAGCTGGCTAGGAATGATTGTCTTTCTTAGAATATGAGGTTTAGTGCTAGGTTGATTTTACTAAAAGCTTTTACCCAAACTCAGAAGTTTGCTCAGCTCTCAGATTCAAAAGGACCTTTGACAGAAGGAAAATCTATGGCTTTTTTCATACAATTTCTGCGCCATCCCCCTAATCCCTCAAAATCAACTTTGATGGTAGTATATAAGAAAGAAATGCTTTTGGTGGAGTAGGTTTTGTCATAAGAAGTACTAATGGAATCCTATTAGCTACTGGAGGTGTGAAGATGTTTTATACAATTATACCAATAGCGGAATTATGATCTACGTTGGAGGCTTGCCTTATACCATGCAAAGGTTGAAAGCTTCTCACATTTATTTAGAGGATGATTATTGGACAGTTATTTGATAGCTTTCTAATCCACCTATGGTTAGTGGCAGAATTACCCACTATTTCCTGATTATTGACAAATAATGTGTACTTTGCTTTCTATTGAGATTTCACAGATTTATAGGAAAGCTAACAGTGTTATTGATCGGATGGCAAGCTATATCGCCAATTATAATGAAACTACATTATGGTATTCTTCAATGAACCTCCCTGCCTAATTTTTGAATATTTTGTTTTCAGATTTCAATAGATGTATTTATTCTCACATTAGTTAATTCATCCAATTTACCAAAAATAATTGCCATTGATTCGAAAAATGGACTGTTATTAGTTTATTTCCAATTATAACAAAACTAACAGTGCTTGTTTCCCCAATCTTCCTAGAAATGTTTTAAAATAAAGCAATTACTATTATTTTACCAAAATAGAATAAATAAAACAACATAAAATGGAAATCAAAAAAATATTGTTGTTATGTGCTTTCGAATTAATTTATTAACAGACATGTTATATTTTCCAGATGATATAGAGATTAATTCCACTTTTTAAAAAATTAAAATTATTAATTGAATAATAAAAATGCCATTAATAATAGCCACTATCCTTATTATTATAATTATTAACATCATGCTACTATAATGAAAACGGTGGCTCTAAAGTTACCACCATCAACCATAGCACTAGAAAAGATTGAGCATGTGATATATTACAATCATTGCTGTTGCAATAAGGAGTGAGGATAATTAAAAGTAAATAGTAGTATGTAGGATATATCATATGCCAATGGTCCTTAAATAGTGAAATTGGTAGCAATGGTAATATCAATGAATGGTTGTGACAATTGTAAATGGGCACTTCATTTTTGACAACATCTATTTGGAATGATATTATTTAGATGGATATAACATATAATAATAAGAAATTGATGAATCTTTTAATTTTCCATTATTCATAGAATTAATAAATTGTTAATATACTACAATTTATTCAGATATAATCTAAAAGTTATTTCACTAGCTACACTAGTGACTGATATTTAATAATAATAGTTAATTTTGAAATTGTTTGGAAGAACTTTAAATATGCTTCGAGGAATAATTCTTTTATCCTTACATGTTAATATCTAACGAATAGTTATCAATAGTTTATTGTACTTTGTAAAAGGGAAAATCCTATATTTCTATAGTTATGAAAAATGACAGTATGCGGTTTTTTAAATTTGGTAAATATAGTATACGGTTTATTTGCTTCACCTCACATGCCCGAACACTAGGTAGCCCATGACTAACATCATGACCGGTTCAAACCAGCTTTAGCAGCGGCCAGAAAAAGGTTTGGAGGTGAAACACTACTCTTGGGACGCGTGGAGCACGAAAGAGCACGCGTGGAGAGGCAGTGCTAAATCCGGGTCTGACAGCAAACATAACCAGCACGACAACACTCTCATCGCCTTCCACGTTTCACACTCTCATCTGTAACCCCTCAGCTCCACTCCCCCCACGTATACCTCCAGTTCCCCAACCTCCTAAGCTGAAAATCCTCTCATCGGCTTCACCTCTTACAAATCCCTCATTCTCTTTATGCTCCGTCTCAGCTGCATGAACACCATACCAAAGTCATGGCAACGGGAATGGCTGCTAGGGTCTTCCTAGGCCCTCTTCTATTTGTCAACCTTGTCATGTACATCGTCATCCTCGGCCTCGCCGGATGGTCCCTCGATAAGTTCATCGACCGAGAGGCTCATCGACGTAAGTCGTCGGATTTCTTGTCCGTCTGTGCTTCATACTTGACCTGTTTCGATGGCTTGAAGGTTTGTTACTTGATTTGAAAGACTTTGCTTGCTTACGAGCTATATTGTCTGCATAGATTTAGGAGGGAATACGTCGACAAGCTACCTGCTGATCTTCTCATTGACGGCTGGAGCAATGGGTGCGTGCTCAGTGCTCGCAGGCAGTGCAGTGTCTTCTGCATTGGTTTAACAGCCCTCTCCTTCGGGTATAATTCCTCTCACAAGGCAGTTTTACTATGTCTTTTTACCATGTTTCCTTAGGAGGAATGTACATGGGTTAATTATAGGGTGCAGGAAATTAACGGAGATTGCGAGTCCAGAGAGAGGAGAAATAAATCGGTTAGAAATCTCGACTGGTGTATAAATCTACAAACACTGCAAACAAGCAAATAAATAAATAAATATAACCCATCTTTCAGCACAATAACAACAACAACAACGACAACAACAAAAAAAGCCAATGATCAAAGTATGCAAATAATTGGACTCATGATCAACTGTGACATCCAAACCAGATCCAATATGGATCGGACATTGTTAGAGTTTTCATGGTATCATTCACCTTTCAATCTATACGGTTCCAACGTTCTACTTAATTTTTCTGATCTTGGTTGCAAATGTAGCCAAAAGTGATCATTGAAATGCAACCATTAAGAGAGTTCTGAAACAAGGATATTATGCTATACAAGGATGGCAAATAGGAGCTGGCTAATTCACAGATAAAACCCATCTTTCTGAAATAGCAGTTATAGAGACAAACCAAACCTATCCCATCTCCACGATTGAGTTTCCACAATTTGTTATTTTTTACATGTTGACTAAAACCGAGATCATTATCACCATTAACTGACAAGTTCACAATTTTTTCTCTTCGGGTTCTGCAGTCTTGCATGCAAGCATATCGATCTGGGAAATCGAGGGAGATGTCTGGTACTTTTAAGTACTCCAATCATTCATAAAGCATGGATTAAAATTGTTCTCAAACCTGTATTGTGTTTAAATGTTGCAGAGGACTTTGGAGGCATTTATCATTATTTTGACATTCACACAGCTGCTTTACCTGATCCTGCTACATGCTGGCATCATGAGCAGCAGATATGGCCCTGGTTACCGGAACTACGGCACTGACTATGGAGTAATGTCTCATGACACTCAGAAGGATTCAACCACAACAGCACCTCCAGATGCATAAATATATCTGTGGTGTTTAATCTGATACAAGCTCAACTTGGTTGGGCTTCTGTTCTCCAACTTCCTTTTCCCTTAAATTTTATCCTATCTGAAGTTAAAAACTCAGAACCTTGTATCAGCTCAAAGTAATCATTTCAGTGAGTTGTGTCTTCCTCTGTTGAACTGTTGGCTGGGCCTTGTAAGTCCAAGTCCCTGCATTCTTTGAAGATGAACTCGGACAACAGAGCTATGTGGTCGCTTCCCATCTCCTGGATTTAAGATAAACTTCTTTAATTAGTAGCCATAAATCTTGCCGCTGGAGGTACACAAGTATGAACGTGCAAGAAACATCATAAGGTCTGACACATGCCTGTCTGGTTGCTGGAGAAACAATCAGATCATCAAATGCGAGAAAACTAAGAGGGATTAGAGCCAAAGGGCCACTGATGAAGCTCTGTTTTTTCAAGGTATTTGAATCAATTACCAAAGCTAAAAACGTCACCTCATCTGAGAAGCATTTCAGCAACAACTCTACAAGACTAGAAATTAGTCATGAAAGCTTTAAAAAAAATTGTTCAGGAAAAAGGACCAGCAAAGCAGCATTGACTCGCAAATGCTGTTTGAGATTAACAATTCTGTTGCTTAAATGCTAATAGGTGAAGAAGGCTGGAATTAGAAGGTAGAAGCAAAACAATTGGATGGAAAAATTTTAATGATATTTACCATCGGATGCAAGCTAAATTTCAGAAAATCAACCCTACCGCTGGTGCATCTTACTAACATATAAGCTCCATGAGATCCCAATTATCAGGTGCCAAAGTATGCCACACTTAAGGGTTACATTTAATTGTGGTACAATCCACCTGATAAACTCACATAAGATGTGTCTCGTTTCATAATTAGTAAAATGCTTTTCAAAGAGTGCCTTAGAATAAGTTGCTTGAAACTATTACAGCCGGCAACCTAATGAAAACATGCAAAATCCTGATCCTAGCAAGGCTTGTTTGTCTAAAACCCGAAGCATACGCTAGGATAGGATTGCTGCAAGAAGGGAGGGAGGCAGCATGAGAGGAAGTGAGAACACAGGGACCATTGCCACTCAAGTGGGATTAAGAAAAGACCTGCTGGGAGCAAGCTGCATGACCATCACGCTCTTCTTCTCCCTCCCTGTCCCCCATGCTATTCTGGAACATATGGGAAGCTCCGAAACAGGCCCTAAGGGTCTATTTGGCCCGATCTTGCAGGGTCCAACAAGATGAGGGAGAAAAGGAGCATGAAAGAATAAGTAAAAGAACTATCGAGCCTTCTTCTTTTTTCCCTTTTTCCTTCTTTTTTTTTTTTTGATCTAGGGGACCAGGCTCAAAAGGAACCTCTCAAGGCTTTCTTTTTTCTAAATCCCATAGGGATCAGGCCTAAAACACCCATGCTGCTGTGCTCTCCCACTTCCTTCTCCACCCCTTCCCCTGCTCACTCCAACCCATCCTGCCGGATCTTGAGAGATAAGACTACAAATGGGTTGAATTTGGCCCAGATCCATACCATATCTAAGAAAATCTAAGATCAAATTCAGGTTCAGATCCATCAAAATGAATAAGTTCCAAATTCACATCTGAGCTTGATTAATAATCAGATTCTAATTTCGATCCATGTATTTTTGAAGTAACTTAGCAAATAATTTTAGTAGGCCAACTAGCCAAGAGTCCATGGTCTCCAAAACTAGAAAATATGTTCATCAAAATAATCCTCCATATATGGTAAACCTATGACAAGTTGCGGCAGGAAAGTAGCATCAAGATTTTACGTTTCGGCGAGACAGGAGGCGTCCCGGCCGGTTCCTGTGAGAAAACAGGACAGGGATGGGGTCGGGACTCTGAAACCATCCATGCAGGAAAAGAAAAGAAGAGAGAAGAAAGAATGGAAGATGGAAAAAGAGAAAAGTGAAAGGAAGAAGAACAAGAAAATGAAGGAAAGGAAGGGAAAGAAAGAAAGGAAGAAAGAAAGAAAGAAGAGAGAAGAAGAAAGAAAAAAAAGGAAGGGATGACGAAAAGAAAGAAAAAAAGAAAGAAAGAAAAGCAGAAGAAAAAGAAAGAAAGAAAAGAAAGAAAAAAAGAAAGATAGAAGACAAGCAGGGGAGAAAGATGGATGATATCTACCGGAATGCATGATCGGAACGGCCTTCGGAATGAGACGAAACAGTGGGGCATCCAATTCCATGAATATATTGGGACTCCTCTATCTCACGGAATTTAAAACCTTGAGTAGCATGATATAGGAAGTGACTGATTGGTGATGTAAAAAATCAAATCACTATTGTGATAGATTTTAGTTTCTACTTATATTCAGTTTGATTGAAACATAAAATCCATATGTTGGTGGGGATTTTGGAACTACAATAGCAATGGGCAAGAGTTAAGAAGAGCATGCAAGAGAAAAGGAAAGAAGTAATAGAAGTCATATAGCCAATTCTCACCATTATATTTATATCAAGGTTCCCAAACCAGACCGAGGCTCGTACTAGTCAGTGATGGTTCAGCACAGTACTGGTACATACCATATCAAGCCGAGGTGTACTAAAGATGAAAGATCAAGAGAAGAGGAAGGGAGAGAAGGAGAATCCTAACCCTATAAAGCAAAGAACCGAGGAGAGAGAGAAGATGAAGGGAGAGCGATGGAGAGGTAGAGAGGGAAGAGGAGAAAGAGATGGAGGGAGGGAGGGAGGGAGGGAGGGAGGGAGAGAGAAAGAGGCATATAAAGGGAGAGGTGTTGGAGTAGGTATCAACCAAGAGCAATAGTGTCAACATCAACATCAGCTTCAATCAAAGAAGAGACCATCTAAACCACCAAGAAGAAAGCATCAACATCCATCAACATGGATCATCAGAAGAGAGGAGAGAGAGCGAGAGGATGCTAAGAGAGAGATTGCAGAGAGAAGAATCAAGAGTGAGGAAGACCCGGAGAGAAGCTTCAAGAAGTCGCTCTTTTGCTTTTTATATTCAAAAAAGATTGAACTGAAGGGCTAAACCATGCCAATCACCAAGCAATCTAGTTTGGTATATCTTGAACCATGGTATTCCGTACCAGCTCGAACCGACCAGTACACCCCGTACTGTACCGTATCAATGGAAAATTGGTTCAGTTCAGGCCTATTTTCGAAAATGGCCTGAATCAGACCGAACCATATGGTACGGGCTAGTACGATGCAGTACGGCACCGGTATGGTGCCGTACGGCCTGGCTTTCTTTATTTTTTTGCCGTTGGATGGAATTTTTTGAATTTTATTCGAAGTACGGGCCAGTACGGTACTGTACCATACCATACCAACCGACAACCAGCACAGGGTCCGGTATCAGTATTTAAAACCTTGCCTTGAACTATCCAGTTGGATACTGTTTAGCAAACTTTGATTTATACTAACTACTTATATAGTTTGAGACTTTGAGTATCTGTATTTAGATTATCAAGTTTTAAGGTTCGAATATAGCTACACCGGAGTTCCACACAATAAGAAATTGGATCCTATATATCAAATCCAATTTCAATCTGATAAGTTATCAAAAATTTAATTTGATCTATATCTAATTATTTTAAATAATTGGGTCGGCTATTGAGTTTTCGGTACCAGTTATATCTCTATCCAAAGTTCTTCTCAATTAGACCTTAAGTAGAAAGAAGAATATGAATCATAATATCATTGGTTACTTCCATGGCTTGGCTTACAAAATTGCTATGTTTCTTTAAATCAATTTTTATTGGATCCATTCACATATTATATGTTATTTTCTCTTTATAAGCCTTAGACATAAATTCTAAGATCCTTCTGACCACACAACTCTAGCTTAAGATACATGCCACCATACCAATTCAGAAGTTTTCATATTGATTGTTGCTGTCCACATTACAAATCTTCTCAATACCTTCACGTCCTATCTATGCCCACCTCAAATGGCAGTCATCTCATAATCATATTCTTCTGCACATGAGCTATCCTCATTGCCTGAATTTCAGTCAATGCAATATATTCTTCCTAACTCTATTCCTCACTCTTGATATCAAATTTTTCATGATGCATTGTTGCTGTCCTTTCCATCCCATTCCAGATGAGCTAAAGAACTCCGGATCCCAAGGAACTCGATCAGTTGGCGAAGGGTACACTGCCAAGCTTGTTCGGATAAGGGATAAATGCATGTGTGGCATGCCACCAGCATTGAACTAGTTGGAAAGATGTTGATCGAAAGGAGGATAGGGCAATGCAAGTCTAGGTGCCTTGACCTTCAAGGATTTTTACCACCATCATACTATCGTTCGAAGGAGGTGGTACTAGATATTAGTATAGCACTGGGCTATAGTAAGGGTGTAGCAAGGGTGTAGCACTAGGCTATGGTAAGGATGTACCGCTAGGCTGTGATGGGAAATCTAAGTTATGTCCACACTTAAGATAAAAGATTAAGATAAAGTAATATGATTGGATTGGTTGTCAAAAGGTCTATTTACATGGTACACTATTTATACTAATACATAACCCTCAACCACAATAATTATTTGCTCCAACGGTTACTTTCTACGCATGGTCTTCACTCCTGGTGGCTCTAGTAACTGTCACCAATTGTCAACCCACTACACACGTCATAAGCATTATTGCTTTACAATTATCAGACTAAAAATCATATTCTATTGGCCTTGAGCTTGTTCTAGCTGTCTGTCTTCACTCAGCCTACAATATGATCTTCTGCCTTTAGGAATTTTTAACCCATAAGATCGCCCGTCTTCCACTAGGCAAACAGCCAAGACTTGATCTTTTGACCGAGTTATCCAGATTAAAGCTGCATTCTGCTTGTTCGGCTTGAATCTTCATCCTTAGTACAATTTCTCACAGTTGAACTTTATTCATTTAGTCTAGCAAGGGTCATGGGATTCCTTCTAGCACTGATTCCATCCAACCTGCTCCATATGATGCTTGCTCTGAACCACTAGCTAAATTGGTGAGACGTGTAAACAAAGGCCCCCACATCTCATCAGTTGTCAATCAGGCGGACAATGGGTGGTAATAGCCACCACATCTGCTTCTATAATTATGGTGCCCAGAAGTTCAAATCTTGAATGCCTTTTGGAATTCCTTCACTTTCATCCTAACCCGTGTTGATCCATATCTTCTCTTCTAAAGATAGACTAGATGGCTTAATCAGATTGCTTCCCCTTCGGGACAGCACTCCTCAATGAACCACAATCAATTAGAATCCTTTTAAATCTCGATATTCTGCTGCGCCAAAACCTTTTTAAGAAGCTCAATGGGTTCATCCTCCAATAATGACTCAGCCACAATTATCATCAATATTCAGCCTCCCTCTTGGATCAATGATTTTCAACACCGGCTAGCTGAATTCTCTTGGAAGAATCAGACCATATCCTTTGAAGCAGAACTGCTAGACGACAACCCAACCTCTTCAGCCAGAGCGGGACTGGAAGAGCTGTGAGAGATCTTGAGTAGGGTCCATCTTCGCAGTAGAGCAGTTGTATCAACTTGCTGGCCGAAGTTTAGTGGAATGTCTCCTTATGAAATGAAATAATATATAATATTATTTATTATTTTTCATTTAGAACAAATTCATTACCTCTTCGATCCTCAAGCAAATTATTATCTAGCTCAGAATTCTGCACGATCGATGGTCCACATAAGGATCTCCAAGTACACATAACATCAAGTACCATGTCAAATTGGCCCCCATGTAGTCATGTTGCCCCTAGCATATGGCTCCAATATGTGTACCATCCAAGGAAAGTGTAGCTGCTTTTGTTTTGATGGTTGCCCTCCAACCCTTTTAATGGCAATGAGTTGCATTGTAGGATGATAGTGCTACTACCTTCCATTACCACCAAGAGATCACAGGCTTCAAAAGTAAAAACCTGTGTTGGCATAGCATCACCAACATCAACAACAATTATCTATAATGCACTGTGACTGACAGCTCCAAGTGCCAATCCAATGCTAACCGAATACCAATACCTTGTTTAGTCTAATGTAATCCTACATTTGCTAGCAAGATTTCCACCTTGCCTCAGTCTGTGTAGCCCAAAGACTCCATACAATCATCTTTGACCTCTTCCTCCTGATAGACCAAAATCTAAGGGATAGGTGACTTAAAGGCCTTGGCATTCTCGTGCCATGGCAATAGGGAAACCAATTCAACTACCATGAAACAGGATCAGCTAATTCCACCACAGTTTATACTGGAATGTACTATTCAATAAACAAGTCTATCGACCTATACCACATTAGAGCCAAAAAAGCTGCATACTGCTCCAAGAGTGACCAAAGTATGGCAGCCACTTTCGCTGCAGCTGCTTGATCTCCTTCTGCATGATTTGATGATAGCTATGCAGTTGTCCTATTGAAAAGAGTATGATGATGATTATGTGACATCCCACCAGACATGCTAGAAAGCTTGTCAACACCTTTTCCATCCTGTTCCAAGTGAGCCAAGGAACTAGGTTACTTGGCAGGAGGTGTGCCTTCAAGCTTGTTTGGGCAATGGGTAGATGCTACGCAGATATGCTACAATGTTGGACTAGCCAGAAAGATGTTAATTAGAGGGAGGATAGAGTAATATAAGTTCAGATGTCTTGACCTTCAAGAACTTTCACTGCCATCACACCTCCATTCAAAAGAGACATAACTGGATAGGGGAACAGCATTTGGTTACAGAAAAGATGCAGTACTGAGCTACAGTAAGAGTGCAGCACTAGGAAACAGTACGGGTGTAGTATTTGGCTATGGTAGGAAATCTAAATTATGCCTATTCCTAAGATAATAGATTAAGATAAAAATAAAGTAATGCGATTGAATTGATTGTTGAAGGATCTATTTACAAAGTATAATTCCATCATTTATACTAAAATATAACAACTATCCTTAAACACAATAACTATCCACTCTGATGATTGCTTCCCATATCTTGTCTTCACTCCTGGTGGTTCTGATAACAATCACCGACTATCCTCCCACTGTGCACATCATAAGCATGATTGCTCTGCAGCTGCCAGACGAATAATTATATTCTATCAGCCTTTTGGCTTCTGCTAGCCTTTTCTGTTCATTTGCCTACCATATAATCTTCTGTCCAACCAACGTTCAAGACTTGATCTTTCAGCCTATATATTTAGATTAAAGCCGAAATCTACCTTTCGGCCTAAGTCTTTACCCTTGGTACAGTTTCTCATAGCTGAATTTTGTTCAGTCTAGCAAGGGTCACATGACTCCTACTTGCACTGATTCCATCAACTTTGTTCCACGTGACCCTTACTCTCACCCACCAGCACAATTGTTGAGATGTGGTGTAAATACACCCTCATCTTTATTGGCATATCTTCTATTACTTCACCACCTGACATCTTGATCAGTAACATAAAGTCTAGCAACAGCATCTTGGTATAATGCTTGTCTATACAAAAAGATGCTAAACAATGAAAAGCAATCCCTTTTTAATTGCAAACAATGATTATCATCTTTGAATTTAACCAGCTTTCTCTGCAACTTTAACAATAGGCATCCAAGAACTAAGACTAAAATGACCTTCAATGACAGGGAAACCAATTCAAGTGTTTTTATAAGGTATGAAAGCATGATCCAAGCAGTCACAAAGAGTCTTCACAAAAATAGAGATAAAAACATTAACAAAATCAGGGCTAAGAATAACAACAAAAACTTAAAAAAAACAAAAACAAAAACAAAAGCAAAAATGAGATCTTTCTTTATAGAGTGCTATGAAGCTAGTACAGGATGTACCCATGGTCTGTCGTATCACCTGGTATAGGTCATAGCACATCATATCAGTCTTGTACCGGTATGCTGTCTCGTACCATACTAACAACACTCAGTATGTTGTCTCATACCGAACCGCATACCAACACTGCAATAGGATGGTACCGGTATGGGGTCTAGTATCGAGATGGCGAACCTTGGATGTATCCATAGTTTAAAGGCCAAAAATTCAACAAAAAAGTCAGCTTAGTCAAGTTGCTTTTAGAGACTTGGGCAAGTACCATACTAGTATGAGATGTACCTATAGTATAAACCCAAAAACTCGGCTTGTCTCTAAAGTTAGCTCAGTAGAGTTGGTTCGAAACTCAATCAAGCACCCAATAATACATGCTCGTATAGGATGTACCCATAGTTTAAACCGTAGCAACTCAAGCCAACTCAAAGGTTAGCTTACTCAAGTTTATTCAAAGACTCGGTCAAGTACCCAATGATACAACATGCACACATGCATGATATATGCATGTATTTTTATGTTCCTTTGACTACCATTCAAATCACATGAATTGAAGGAACAAATGAACCATCATGATAAATACTATAATAGTTCTAACCAAAAATACTAAACTAATGGAGACCATCAGGAGTTCTAAACTTTTAGCAATGTCAAGGACGAGCACCGACAAGCTTGTAGATGGACAAGGCTTGGATCAAGAGCCTCAGCTGATGCATCAAGCCTTAGACCGAGTCAAATTTTGGATTGAGTACAATGTTAAGTTAGTTTAGGCAATTAACTTAGGATTTTCATCACTTTCTTTGTATTTTCTTTATGTTTTTATATTTTAGCTTGTTTCTGCTGCATTTTTTAGTGTTTTGAGCTGATTGCAATATGTACTTATATGGAGGGGTATTCTAGTCACAAAAAGTCTTAAAACCCTATCTATAGCGGGTGGCTCCTCTTTTCTATTTTTTTAAGCAGAATAAAGTAACATATTTTTCATACATAGAGTTCTTATCCTTCATGCAACACGAAGATAGGTGCAAGGCCTTTTTGAAGCAAGTTGGGGTCTAAATTTTCCTCCGTAACCTCTCTTGCATCTTTTCCTCTGTTTCTCTTCCATTATAGTGCTATGTCTGTTTGTTTTTATGCAAAAAAGTAACCCTAGCACAAGAACACCAAATAACCTATTATTGCTTGCATCTATTTCAACTAAAATATATTTTTAATCAAAAATTTATGTAAAATGGAAAATCATGGTTTCAACTTCCATACGCAGATTACCTTGAGATTTTCAGCGTAGCATGAAATCATGCTAAAATATAAATTTTTGGCGAGATTTTCCCTTATTTTACCATTTTTGGCCTATTTTACGTATAAAATGGAAGAAAAATGAGAAAATGAAGAGGGAGGGGATTTACCTAATCATGGCTTCGTTAGGGCTTAAAACCATAAAAAATTGCTTCTCCCTACCCTCAATAGAAAAGAGAGGAAAGGCATCAAGATGCCTTCTCCCATTCTAAGTCACTGAGGAGCTAGGAACTGACTCAAACCGAGTCTGCAAACCAGCCTGGTTCCACATCACTTCAGTATAGTACACTCCAAACTGGCAGTTTAGCATGATACTCACTAATTCATGCAGTTCGGGTCAACTTTACAAATGATATTAGTGTTAAAGACTTGATCAAGGCAACCGGTTTGGTCCGAGATCTGACTAAGTTGGTAAGTCAAGCGAAGTCAAGATCCATCGAAATCTCGATTTCACACAATACGAATCTTCTACCAAGTTGGCTTGAAAACCTACCAAGTTTCAAATCAGCTTGCAAGTTTTAAAACTATGCCACATAATGTTATCTTTGGATTGGATCATGTTTCATTTGAAAATTTCCATGCTTAAGAAATCTATGCCAATATATGATACAATTTGTGTTTAGGATCTAGATTAATGGAGTTTTAGTGCAGGGGGTCTTTGTTTTAAAACTATGCAGATACAACTTTATTGAGGTCACCATGCATATTCATATATTTTTTGCTCCCCAATTTTTTCATGTGAAGATGATGATTTGTTGTGTCAATTATTATATGACCCATTAGAAGTTGGCACCCTTGATCTTCTTTTATAAACAAATGTTATATATGCTTGATGCAGAATTAAGAGGCTTCTCTTTGACTTCCTTATCGAACTTTGTATACTATGGATCATGATTATAGGATAAGTTCATAATAACATGGATCATCGCATATCTTTAATAGGTTTTGGGCTCAAAATACTACCATTAAAAAGCATAATTGAACTAGTAAGCCAATTAGCAAACACCAAATTGATCTTGAGCCCATATTTGAAACAACTCTAAATTTGCTCCTTGTCTTATGGTTTATGCTTATTTTTCAACCATTGACATGATGCAACATAACCTGCATGGCCTCATGATTGGTGAGGAAGGGCAGAGTCAAAAAGCTTGTTACCACTTTATTTACGATTCATATGCTAGGGTTCAACACTGTTTTCAAGTCTTATGCATAAAGCTTGGTTTGGCATTGCTTTTGGAGGACCAACAAGTGCTTCTTGAAGGGCCACAAGCTCTTTTAGTTTTTTTTATTATATTTGGTAAAATATTGAAATAGCTTTCTACTTCCTCCAAAAGCTCAAAAAAGTCTGATAGGGAAAGCTCTAATCTGTTGGGCAAATACTATGTTGAGATACATTGGGAAACTTTTAAAAAAATAATTTCAAAGACTTTCATTGCATGAAGGATTTTGAATTTCAACCTTAAGATATCTATTGTTACTTAGGAATCACCCACAAAAATAATTATATTATTTATTATGTTATTTAGATTAAAATATAAAATAAGTTTTAAATTAATGATATTTTATAATAATGTACAAATAAGAGCAATATAATATAATATAATATGATAAAATATAATAATCTGTACATTATTTATATCATTGTCATGATTATTATATTTTATAATTATATCATAATAATATAATATTGCTATATGATAATAATATGTAATATAATACTACTATATAAGGTTTAAATCCCATAGGACAGACATGTCTCGGTATCTACATGGAATGGGATGCCCCACTATCCCATCCCGTCTCGATAGCTGTCCCGATCATGCATCTCGATAAATATCCTCCTTTCTCTCCTCTTCTTCATTTCTTTCCTTTTTCTTTTCTTCTTTTTTTTCTTTTCTTCTATCTTTCTTTCTTTTATTTTCTTTTGTTTCATTTTCTTAACCCTCTTTTCTTTTTTCCTTTTATTAACCTTTCCTTTCTTTTTTTCCTTTTTCTTATTCTTTTTCTTTCCATTCTTCCTTCTTTTCTTTCTTTTCTTTATTTTCTTCTTCTTCTTTCCTTTCACCTTTTTTCCTTTCTTCTTCTTTCTTTTTTTCTTCTTTCTTTGTCTCTCCTTACATGGATGGATTTCGAAATTCCAACCCCGTCTCGATCCTACTTTCTCATAGGAACGAGATGGGATGGCCGGGACACCCCCCATCCCGTCGGAATGCAAAACCTTGCTACTATATTACCATAATAATATTATTTTATTATGTTATAATATTGTTACTGTAATATAATAATATCATATCAAAATATTGCTATACTTTAAAATAAATATAAAAATAATGTTATTATATTATTTAGAATAGAATATCATAGCAAGTTATTTTCTGAATCAAAAAACACCTTATAATAATAATTTTGATGGTACAAGCAATTAGACAATTGAAAGCACTATGCAATATACTTTGTTGTCATTTCCTGATACTAAAAGTAGTTTCTTAGTTTGGTCACCATCAGATGTTAAAATTTCACGGTACTTCATATATGTGGTTGCTAAACAGCAAACAACTACCTATTAAAAGTTATGTTGGTAAAAGCTCTATTTCTTAAAGCTCTACAAACAAAAACTCTACTACCTACAGCAATGCCAAATGAAGCTTCAGTAGAGCACATGTAGTTACTAAACAACAAAAGTATTTTGTTAAAGTTTTGTTGGTGAAATCTCTATTTCCCAAAGCTCTTCTACCTATAGCAATGCCAAACGAGGCCTAAGTAGAGCCCCATCCAGGCCCACTTAGAACCTACCCAAGCCTTCATAAATTTTTTATAAAAAAAGGAAAGAAAAAGAGAACCTCTACATGATCTAGTATACTTTTACATCCTCCCAGCCGGTTTTCTTCCTCACCTTTTGGTAATCCCACATCTCTCCCCCGTTTCAGGCTTCAAGCATGGGTTTTCCTCTCCCACTTCCATGCTCTCCCTAGCTCCACATTTTACTTGTTCCCCAGAATCTCCGTCTCACCCTTGTTTTCTCCACCAAACATGGTTGCTATGGCCAAGTTCCCACTAGTCGCCTACTTGCCACCATCCCATTGATGTCTTTTAGACTTCAATCATATTGCTATTACTCTCTCATTTTCCTATGGCTATCGGCTGTGGAGCCAAGGGGTAAGTGGAGCCATGGCCCCTTCCCCTCACCTTGTAAAGAAAAAAAGGAACCAAGTTCTTTAATACATTAAACATGTAGTCTTCACTAAAATTTCCACAATAGTCAACAAATCCTTCCCAATCTAAATCTATTGGGAGATTGATCAACCAAAGAGAATCAGCCCGTAAAATTTTATTCACCCATGCCTCTATCTTTGCTTACGTCTTCTCTTTTAAATGCAAAATATACGAAACCATCAACCCTGTATACTCTGGGATTACAAGAAATCCCAGCAAGACTCCCATGCCATGACTCTCTCTTCTCCCTTGTTTGTCACTCGCATGATGTTTTCATCAGGGAGGTTCTTTACTTGCCTAGTTTTCTATATGTTGGTTTCATGCTTTCTTTATTTCCCTAATATGCCTTCAGATTATTTTTCATAAACCTCATGGCAATTCACTGTACATTTATTATTATAATAATAAGTATCATATTGCATCTTCATTTTCTGAACTTTTACTGCCTTTTATTTTGAATACCTAGTTGAGAACATAAAACTTGGAAATTATTTTAGTAAAACCATGTTATTTCCTCAAACATCCATCTGGACACGTGTCTCTTCATTCCAGTCCAAACACAGATTGTTGAGGAGATAAGCAGTTTGCTGAATGGGAAATTTTTTTTTCAAGCACCATGCTGAAACAGAATTATTTCAATTTTGCTCCATTTCCAAGTTATAGCATTACCTCTTTTATCTATTCTCTTATTTTGTCTCATCTTTTTGTTGGTACACATTACTGAGCCCTATCAAGAACAACAAATGGAGCAACACTTGAGATCAATTTGCAAGATGCAAAATTCTAAGAAACTGAACTACTTTTATATTTCTCATTATGTGATCTTCCTACTTCTTGTCTCTTAATTCATAATAATTTAAAAGACTTTATTTCAGATTATAAATAGTATGCATGTCTTTATATATAACTGGGTATATCCATACATAATATATACGCTCGTCCATGTTGTGCTGGGGTAACTGTTCTTATAACATGAATCAAAGGACTATAGGACTGCACAGAATTGGAAAACAGAAAGAGATGTACTATTTTGGCATCGACAAAAAAATAAATAGCATTGGTTCTATTTTAATTGCCACAAATAGTTTTTTGAAAGCTTTCCGCCGGATTTCTTTGGTGGTCTTTTACAAAATCATACCCTCAGATGTTTGATTATTATTTCCAATTACATCTTTATGGTCTAAATTTGAATCAGATACTGCTATTATGTGTATCTATTTATTATTTCTAAGTCTTGAAAAGTTGATGGTTCCGACTTCCTTCTTTACGTTAGCTTGATATTTTTTCCCTTTATAGATAAAAGAGAAGAAATTTCTGCAGAATGAGTGAAGGTATTGGAATTAAGACATTTTCCTCCAATCTGGTGGCCTTGGATTTTGATTATCCTACTAGCCATGCCTACTAAAATCTAGGAGGTTTGGGCAAGCTGGTGGAGGAAAATCAATAAGACTCAGTGGGTTAAGGCTGTCCAAGGTATGATGATATAAATGGGAGACCACCAAAATGATGGAGAAGGTTGAGCTACTTCCACAAAAGTACATTGATACCCCTTTTTGGCGAGATGAATGTGGCATGTGAACATTGGAAGAATACACCACCAAAGAAATCTGTTTCCCTGGACCAAGGACATCATAAAGAAGGATTGGCCAAACTGCCAAAGTGTGCATCCATGTTAATATTGCTAAACCTCTGTGGTCAGGCATCCATATTTTAGCTAAAAGTAGGAAAACATAGCAATAATTCTCTCGGAGAAATCTCTCTAATCTGTGCCGCGTGGAGGTGCTGGCCAGTAAAGATACAGTTGGAGAATTTTCTTGTCAAGACTCTGCCATGAATGATAACATCTCGAGTTCCAATTAGGGATGACCAAGAATGGTGGAACCGGTACCGACAAGCATGCTGGCATGCGATCAGTACAATATGGTACCAGTCCATACCATACCGAAACCGTGAGGAGAGAGAAGAGGGAGGAGAGGAAAAGGAGAGGGAGGAGAGGGAGGGAGTGAAGAGACTTGGTCAGTCGCCCACATCCGGCGGCCATAGCCAAGGAAGGATAGGAAGCAGAAGACAGATTAGAAGGAAGATGTCGACAATGACGAGTGGAGGTGGGAGAGCGGCGAGGGTTTTGAGAGCAGCAACATTGGGTTGGAGGAGGAGATAGAGGGATTAGCAGAGCCATGATGGGGCAGCGACAACAAATGGGTAGGGTTTCAATGTGGGGGGTGTTCCCTTGCGCAAGTTGGGAAGAGAGGGGAGGGAGGTGACAATCACGAACTAGAGATACAACATGGCTATTTAATCAATGAGCATGAAGAGGGGGGATTGGGTTCGGCCTATATAAAGAATAGGCTAACTAGGGGCCTTTTAATTCAGTTCAATCTATCTACCGAGCCGGCAAGGCGAACTAATCTGGTTTCCCATCTATTCGGTTCGGTACACCCTAAACCATTTTGGCACAACTAGAGGTGGCAATCGAGTCGGGTCACATACAGGACAAGTCGGTGCTAGTTGGGTCAAAAATTCATCAACCCAAACCTGACTTATTTATTTAATCGGTCAAAAATTCAGATCTTAATTCGACCTGTTTATTAAATAGATAACTCGACCCAACCTACATAACCCATTTATTAAATAGGTCAAGTCAAGTTAAACTGGTTAAACGGATTGAATAGGTTAAACAAGTTAAGCAGGTCAGATTTAACAAGTCAGAAACAAGTTAAGCAGGTTTAAAATAAGTTAAACATGTTTTAAATGGGCTGAATGGGTCGAGATATGATTCAACCCAATTATTAAATGGATCAAAATAGATTAAACGGATCAAAGGTCTAAACCTGAACCCAACTCATTTTATAAACAGGTTTAGACGGGTTGACTCGTTTATGACCCAAACCCATTTACGTCCAACCCAAACCTACTTATAATAGGTCGTTCGCAGGTCGAGTTGACTAGTCGGATCACAAATTGGCACCCTTAGGTACGGCCAACCATAAGGATGAAAACAAAGGATTTGAAGCCAACTTGAGATATTTTCTAATGTCTAAACCTATTAAGAACGAGTTTTCAAGCCAAATAAGAACTGTTGTGTGGAGCATAGTTGGAAAACTAGCAGGACGTGGAGATACAAAGATGGCTAATGGTTTGATAACCGTGAATGAAGGGTCAGGATTTGCTACATTTGCTAGTGAGATCCAAAGAGACCACATCTTGGACATGACAAATCACCAACCCATGGAGAGGTCATTGGAAGCCTTGCACAAGGTATGGACCATGTGGGAGGTACGACAAAGGATAAACACAAACACCCCTCCCACCCATAATGCACATAGTGGCAATCCAAAAACAACAAGGAGATGGACCCATCAACCGTCTCAAAGGTCTTAGTATTAGAAGAAATTAGGACTAAAGACAGACAAGTTCTTATTGTGCATTACCGAAGCTGAACTTCAAAGATGATCCACTTTGCACCCTAAGCTCACAAACGCCTCTCACAGTTATGCATCCTTGGTCCACGAAAGCTTACTCTATCTCAACTTGATCATACCAATTAATTTAACCAATTTGCTAATCACAAGAACTTATTTAAAAGCAATTGTCCCAATTTTAGTGCCCATCAATAGATTTTAACCTCTCGTATGATCCAAGAGGATCACCAAACTTGAAGCACACTACTTTGGCCACTATGGGGATGTTTGAACGGTATTTAGGAGCGAGATCTACCACATCGAGAAGTCGAATCGCATGCCAAACTTCTGAAGGTCAACTTGATCGTACGATGCTCAATTAAGATGCTCCTTTTCTTCAAATTGGGCAACTTTTTAAGCTCTACAATATAGTATTGCCCCTTAAAAGGTGCAGCACATTGAGGAATCAGGACCAAATACCATCATTTGGACCTCGAACATGCAGTTAAACCAAAAATTTGCTTTTCGAGAAAGATTTTGATTGGGCATATCTCCTAATCCGGAAAGAATTAAGCAGAGCATCGGAACGTGAAGCCATATATAAGTGGGATCTAATTTCTATAAGATTTTAGCTTTTTCATATTTATTTCCACTAGTCATGTTATTTTTTGAAAGAGTTGTATCCTATTTGAATAGAAAGAATCCAACTGGATTGTGCAAGGATGAACCTCACGAGCGTAAATAGAGGCTATTTATCTCAATTTGAGATTCATTAATGAAAGAAAAGGGGGTCTGACCCTATTTTTGCCAATCTTTTGAGAGATTCAAGTTGAATGGGCTGAGGGTATTACTTCATTCTCCCTGATTGGATCATCCTATTACTAATGTGGATTCCTACCCCATTCACCCTTCAAAGTCCTAAAATCACAAATCCTCCTTCAAAGCTCTCAAGAGAGTTATAATGGTAGAGATTGAGACCACTCCCTGCAATTGAAACCAACTACTTGGTAGAGCATCTTCAACAAGGTCTATTGTTTTACTATGGAGGTGAAAGAGCTATCTCTTGATTAGGAGGATTGTGAGTCTATCAATGGGATCAAGGTCAACCCTAATTCCTTGAGCTCGCTACTATTCTAATCCTCAGAATTGTAGGGGTTTCTAAGCCCTCTTTTTTGAATTATGTAAGAAAATAATTTGATACCATACCAAAGAAAGAAATTAATTAGGTCTCATGATTCTAATATATTTTGTTCCTTGAAACATGTTTATTCTATAATTTATTCCAAGGCTCAAAAATTTATTGGTCAAAACTGGTGCGTTTTTATTATTCTATTGGAAGGTTTGTCCAAAGGAATTATCATAACTAGGATGTCTAAAATGGATAATATTGATGTTTGCTCTTGCAATAAGCAAGCTACTTTTGGTGTGAATGTGATCATTACACCTTCTCATGATCCTTAGGTTTTAAGGAGTTATTTATGCTAGCACAAATGGGATCTACAGGAAAATAGTGACAGAAAACCACCTCTAATATTTTGGATATCAGTATATCTGATATCCACATTTCTCATAGGTGATTTTACCTGTACTACTTCCAAAACTTAGAAACATGGAGAGAAAGATCATGTGGGGGCAGGGACATTCATGAATTCATAGCTTTATTGTGTAACAATAGACTCATTGATCTAGAATTTGCTGGTCCAAACTATCCAAGGTGCAATAATAGACTTGGTAGGGACCAAAGTTTGGAAGAGGATTTACCAAGCTGTTGCTAATGGAAGACAAATTGACATGTTTCTAGACTATCAGGCACGTCATTTCCCATGCATAAATTCAGGACACTATTGTCTTCCTAATGTTAAAGCCTCTCCTAACCCAAAACCCAAGCCTTTCAATTTTGGAAATTCTGGCTTTCTTGCAAGGATATAACCAAGGTGGTTCAAAATGCACATAGAGTGATGTTCATGTTTAGTCCACCAACCTTGCATTGAAAATTGGAATCAAGATTGGCAATATTTCCTTAAGATAATAGTTCTTCAATAAGAAATTCTTGAGATTCAAAAAAGAGAGGTGTTAGCCAGGAGCAACACCTCCACCACTACAGCATATTAGCAGCTACAACAAAATTGTGGCAACAATAAATCTTTTCGCATTAGAAGTCTCAAATATCTTGGCTAAGAGAATGGATCAAGGGAACATGAGTATGCCGTTCCTTTATCATCTTAAGGCACAAGAATCACATTGAGTGCATAAATACCAAAACGAGGAAGATAACCTAGGTTGATGAGGTGATTAGATGTGCCATGCAACATTTCTTCTATGAGAAATGGAATCTCAGCTTTCCTGATGAACTTATAGAGCTCCCCTTAATACCTTACAAGGTCTCTAATCAAGAAAATGCTCTCCTCCGAGGCCCATAAAACTGGTACCAGTTATCATACCAGTACCTTACCCATTCTATACAATATGGTCTGTACAGTATGGTAATACACCGCGGCTTACACAAGCACGAGATGCTTTTCTTCACTCTGCAAAATGGTACCATCTGAAACTGGATCGTATGGGTTGATCTAAGCATTACAGAGCAGTTTTGCTTGGTTTAGACTGGTTTGGGCTCATATATCAAAAACCTAGGAACAGTCCCAATTTGAATTATAGTACGGTACACCTCAGTATGGGCAGTTCAAGATGGTTCTGCAAACTTGCTCTTCTTATTTCTCCGATTTTTATGATGAGATTGAGTTGACCATCTAATTCAAATGCCGCAGACAGAGCACCTGACTTTGATGGATTTTAGCCCTGTTTTTAAAGCATTATGCGGTATTATCAAAAAGGATTTTGGTAGTAGTAACCAAGAACATCTTCAACATAGCTTAGATGGATAATCTACTTTTCTCACCCTAATCTTTGAGAAAACCAATGCTGTTAAGCCAAAAGACAATAACCTACAGGCCCATCAGTCTCTATAACATCTTGTAAAGTGATTGTAAAGCTTCTTGTCAACCATGTGAAGCCTATTCTCCAACATGATATATGAGGAATTGGGAACTTTAATTGCTATCAAAGCATAGCTGAAAACGACCTCCTAGCCAAGGAAATTTTGCATTTCCTGGAGAGGCTCCTACTAGAGGGTCCCTAATGGCAATTAGAGGCAACATAGAGAGGGCTTGCAAGCATGTGAAATGTAATTAACTTTCCACCATCCTTCAACACTGCCACTTTGGGTTCCATAATCAATTCATTGGATGGGTTAAGTGTTCAATAATCAATTCCTTCGATAATGACCTGCCTTCTAACCGGGTCATTTTCCATTTTGTTCTGAAACAAGGAAGCTGACTCTCCCCATTCCTATTTCTCTATTTGCAGACCTGAGGTCTAGGAACTTAAATCAAGCATTGAATGGGGTCAAGGATTGTGTTACGTTGCTTTCACCTGCCATCTTAGTTAATGACCTACCTTTTAACTGGTTCATTTTCCATTTTGGTCTGAGCCAAGGAAGCCAGCTCTCCCCATTCCTATTTATTCTAAGTGCTGACATGGTGTCTAAGACCTTGCATCAAGCATTGGATGCAGGATTATTGAAGGGATTCAAGCCTAACCCAGGGTCCATTTGTCTCTCATTAACTGTTCAGTGTTCACAGATGACTGTCTACTTATTGGTCTTGATAAGTAGAGAGGATTCAAGCCTAACCCATGTTAAGGACCTTAAGGTGTCACAACCAATAGAGATAAAATGTCAACCTGAGAAAATTTCATGTTTCTTGAACCCCTCGACACCCACTCAAATTCAAAAGATGATGAGGAATTAAGGATTCAAATCAAGAACAGTGTTTGACCTAATTCGGGAGTTCCATCTTCTAGCAATAGATTGACAATATCTGATCTAGCAGTGGAAATTTCTCACCTTTGCATGTAGAGTGATGTTATTGTAGTCAATGCTCATGTCTACAGCAGCCTTCGTATTGTCTAACTGTACTATTCCTATAACCACCATTAATAAAAGGGAGAGAATTTCCATGATTTCCTTTGGTGCTATTCTTCAGAGTAGAGGAAATGAAACCTACCATCCTAGGAGTGTATCATCCACCAACCTCAGTCTAGATTTCTTTGACCACCCATGGATTGAAACAACTCTATTGAGTAGGCTTCCCTTACAAATGAATATTGAAGTTCTAGACTCTTCAGCAACAGTCGTAGATTATATAAGCCCCACAGGAAGGAGTGGGATATTGCCAAATTAACTTTAGGTTTTCTTATGGAGATGGTTCCCATTGTCATATTTGACATATATCCTAGGAGTATTCAACAGGAATTGATGTCTAATATATTTCCAATACAGATGTGGCATACAATTTGAAGTATTCATGCTTCCCATACACACGTATGCAAATGTATAATATGCGCGTGTGTGTGGATACAATATGCGCGTGTGTGTGTGTATCCACACACACGCACGTGCACACACACACACACGCACGTGCACAAGCACGCACGCATACATACATGAGGACAACTTCAGATTGCTATTTAAATGCAACGACCCTTAACTTGGAAGACTAACAAAAGTATTGAAGTTATGATCAAATAGTTAGTAAATAAACAATACCTTACTTGGCAGACCGCCTAGCTTTCGTAATATGTCAATGGAAATAGTGTCTAAAACCCGCGTACATGCAAGTCCAGTTGAGTACCTTCATTAAAGAGAACAAGGTCAGATCACATTAAGGCATTTATGAAGTAAAGATGGATTAAAAGTAGCTCACCAAATATAGTCAACCGTTCCAAGAATTTAGAGTGATAGGTGGTAGCTAGCGGTTCGCCATGAGGACCCCTTGTCCTTGCATTACCCTTTAAAGAAAATTGCAATCTCTTAAAATATATTTCAAAATAAGATAGGAAATTTCAAGTACTTAGGGTGAGCCCAAAAAAATCGTATCTTTGTTTTTTTGAAATTACAAATCATGATTTCATAATATAGAATATTTGGTTGTGTGATGAAATTTTAGAGAATCCTAAAATCACAAATTTAATAATTTTTATTTCAAGAAGAATTTTTCAAAATCACATTTTTCTCTTATTATGTTGATCCTATGATTGATTTTGATGATTACCAAATTTTGAGCAATTGTAATTCTAATCATGTATTCAAGGATGAATGTAGGATTTCAAATGTTTAAATTGAAGAATTCATCCAGAAAAGATTTCTCAAAAGAAGCTAAGTCAAGGATTTCAAAAAGATTTTTCAAGTTTCAGACTTAGTTGAGTCGACTCCAGGAGGCTAGGAGCCGACCTCTGCACTAAAACAGGCTGAAACAAAAGAGTTTCTAAGTTTTAGAATGATCAGGAGTCGATTCCAAAGAAGAGTTGACTCTGACACATTGGAAGAAGACTGGCACGGATTCGAATCGACTCATGCACAGAACAAGCCAACTCTCTCAGAAAAGACAGAAGGCTACATTTTCAAGATGCAGCTTAGGTCGACCCCTGAAGAGCTCGAGTCGACCCCAGGACAACTGGAGTCGACCCCTGAGGAATTAAAGTCGACCCCAAGCCTGAGATTGCACTAACGACTAGTTTCTGTATTATTGTTAATGGCTAGTTTTACTTCTAACAGCTATTCCAATCCTTCCAACGGCCAAAATTCACTCTCCAACTACTTTCAAGCTTTTAAATTCTAGAGAATCAATTGGGAAGTAAGCTAAGTGAATCAAAAAGAAAAATCATCAATTTGAGCAAGCTTCATTGAATACCATTGAAAAGGAGAGCGAAAAGAAAACTAAGTGCACAGATTTGAGAGCTTTCAAAGAGTGATATTCTCCAACAATTTCTTCATCCTCTCGAGCATCAAAGAAGAGAAGTCAAGCATCAAAAGAGCAACTTTTCATCGACTTTCTCCATATCTAAAAGAGTTTATTTTATATTTTTTTTGTGCTAAATTTCTGTTTCTTGTATTTTATTTTCTTTATAAGTTTCTTTGGAGGAAAGAAACTTGAGGTAAAAGCCTATCCAAACCCAAAATTGGATTTTGTAGATTTTGGTTAGTGAAATCGTAAAATCAACTGGATTTAATTGTGATCTCAAAAAATAATTGTGTAAGGTTGTGGTTGGTGATCCCATAAAACCAACTGGATTTAATTGTGATCCCAAAAAATAATTGTGTAAGATTCTAGTTGGTGATCCCGAAAAATCAACTGAGTTTGTTTGTGATCCTGAATAAAACAAACATGCTGTAATCAAAGAGATTATAGGGGAATTCCTAAGGGGCTCTTAGGGAGTGGATGTAGTGTGGGGTTGCACCGAACTACTATAAATTTGTGTCGTTGGTATTGTGCCTTTTGTGCTTGCTTTATTTATTTTAATTCTCGCTTTACATTCTTACTCTACCTTCATTATTTCAATTATACTGCTACATAATTACATACACTCCACAATCACTTAAGTTAGCTTAATTTGAAGCACTTAATTGTTTAAATTATTGATTTAGTTGAAATTTTTGAAAAACTCAATTTACACCCTCTCTTGGGTTGCTACCTTTTTGGACAACATATTATATTCAAATATTTCTATTCTTGAACTCTCTAGCAACCAAACACTATCAAAAAATTCTTAATATTTAAAACTCAGATACCTTAAATCATGGGACAAATCATAATTTTGAAACTAAAACCTCCAAACACAGCCTTCAAGAAAATAGACAAGTACTTTAACACTAGCATAAGCGCTATGCAGCTTCAACGGATGCTCAAGTTTTGTACATTTTGATTGCCCAGTCGCATTGTTCAACTCCTCATCAGTCCAATGAAACTTCAGAAAGCTGCAAAAGTAAAAATTAATTAATTAATTATGGGTATTGAAGAACTAAAGATGAGATCTCCCATAAGTATGTCAATAGATATAGTAACACATATACTATTATCGAAACATTTAGCTTCTTGATTACCTAGGCAGATCATATAGAGCAAACTCACATCTATCTTGTCCAAATATATATCTTCTATCATGTGTAGCAATATCTAGCTGAAATAAACAAAAATAGCCCTTAGGTATCATTAATCATCTCAATTAAAGTTGAGTTCAAACATGATTGTATGTCACAAACTCACAATCTCGTATAGAAGTACCAGGTTAAGTTGAAAATCAAATAATGCACACATAACTATCTAACAAACTGTTTATTCACCTCTGAGGTTGACAAGAATTCATATATTGCACTCTGCCCACAAGAAATAAATCAGAAGTTAGCTGTCACATAGTGCACAGAAACAAGCACATTTTTCATCATATTTATGACTACGGTCTTTGTTATGAAGTATGTTGAGATGGCCTGGTAGGTGGAAACATGAAAGCTACTTTTGATCACTGTGTACCAAGAAGTCAATGACAACTACAAGAGGCTAGTTCAGGGGAAGGAAGAACTTCATGTAACATTGATTTTCCCACGGAAGAAAAAGTCTCTATCTGTTACACCTTTGTCCTGATTGCTGCCTGCTACTGAACTCCCTTATGAATTAACTAGTGTAATTCATTCCCATAAAGAAGTGTCTTCATAAGACCAATGGAAGGCAGTAAGTCGATGATATAAATGCATAACCTACTATAATTATTGGGCAGAATCAACATACTTCAGGGTGCTGTTAAAATCACCAGCAAGCACAACAGGAATGTTATCCCATTTTTCTGAAAGAGCATTTGCCTTTGACAACAGTAATCGAACCTGAAAAAACAAATATAAGTACAGAAGCAACTCACAGAAGCCATTTAACATGTAGCAGAGGAAAAATTTGAGAAGTGGAGCTTAAGGGTTTTCATGTATGTGCTAATATAAGACATTTGCGGTGAACAAAATGAATGTGATGCTCCAATATTGTTGGACAACAATTCAAATTACATATGCATCATCCATATAGATTCATATACGTTACATATATACACATACTTTTTGGACATACCTGCATTTATGTGCAAAAATGTGTCTCCATATACACAAACACATATAACGTAGATACATACATAAAAATGTCCGCATAGATACATAGTTCAGATGTAGGATACCTATCCAAAAGTTTTCATCATACCTATATCTAAAAATTGATGTACATGTACTTATGTATCTATGGATACATATAAAGACATATTTGCACATATAGCAATATAGTTACAGGCAAGGCTCTACATCCCAGTGGGATGAGGGGTGTCCTGGCTGCCCCGTCCCATTCCTGTGAGAAAATTAGGACCGAAACAAGCTTGGGACTTCGAAAGCCTTCCTCGTAGGGAGAGAAGAAGAAAGATGAAAGAAAGAAAGGAAGGAAAGATGA
>KE508905.1:23000-34550 GCA_000441515.1 Elaeis oleifera | reverse complement strand
GCGGGTTACTCCGAACTTCTACCACAGGCGGTTTACTCCGAACTTCTACCATAGGCGGTCTACTCCGTGCTTCAACTACAAGTGGTCTACTCCGAGTTTCTACTACAAGCGACCCACGCCAGATTTCTACTGTAAGCCTCCACCCGCACTTCTATTGTTAACGAATCCTTCCCAGGACTCCGATTGTAGGCAGACCTCGACTGGACTTCATCAATAAGCTGCCCCTATCCGAACTCCTACGAAGGCCAGGCTCCGACCGAATCCCTGTAGTGGTAAGTTCCAGACGAACTTCTACAATAGACGAGCTCCAGCAGTTGGACTTCCTCGGTAACCGACTACCTCCGATGTCCCCCCACACCTCTCCGATCGCCGACCTCCAACAGTGACAACCGATCTCCAACAGCGTCAACCGACCTTTAACGACTCCAACCGGGCTCCAACAGTGTTCTACTGGTCCCTCCTACAGACAGGCTTCAACGGCACCTTTCGAATTCAGCCAAGCAGTCGACCATCAGCCGAACTCCTCATGGAATTAGACCGCCCAGGCAAACGGCTTTTCAATAAGTTCTGCATCAGGCCAACCCCAGCCGGACTTCACCAACTGGGAGTCTCCGCCTGAGCTTCTACGACAAAATGATTTCGATCTGTCGCGCCAATGCCTAAGGCACCTGTCGACATCCATCGACAGTGATTTTGCCAGCGACCTCAGAAACATCCGAGCTCCTCTCAGACATCCGAGCTCCTCTCAAACAGAGAGCTATTCCACTCCTCCAGACACCCCCACCGAGCTTCAACCGACAGGCTCAGATTTTCTGACAGGTCACAGTAATGGCTACGACTCTGCTCCATTTTCTATAACGGATCCTACACGGCTCCATCATGCTCTGGCAAGTCACGACAACGGACACCACTCCACTCTCTACAACGAACTCCACGTGGCAGGCCCCGATGATAGCCATGACTCCACCCCACTACTCTCCATAACAAACCACTCATGGCCCTGAACGGCCCACCACCAGGCGGTTGCAGGCGTAGCTATCAGTTTGTTACACCCTCTCCCTATAAATAGGGACCCCCAGATATGTTATTTTCTAAGCTCTAGTCTCTATCTCAAAACTCTGCTAAAATTTTTGTTCGAGCACTCCATTCTTGTTGAAGCAGAGAACTGACTTGAGTGTCGGAGGGTCTTGCCGGAGCAACCCCAACTCCGGTTTAGACTTCCTTTTGCAGGTCCCGACGGCAGCCGCGGCATCCTCGACTCCAGCTTCTCCGACGTCGGTGGATTTCTGCACCAACACTACACTTAATTGAGAATTAAGAGATGAATCCTTAGATCTAGAATTGTGAATTAAAGATCTAATGACATTACATAAATATGGGTATGGGTTAGCTTAGATTAGGTCTTTTAATTAGGTTAGACCTAAGATTAGAATTAAAGATTTAATGGGCTAAAAGAGTAGTTGATCGAATCTAATCAAAAATTGACTTAGATTAGGTCAAGGATACTTTAGATCAAATGCAATAGTTGTAGTTGGTCAAGTCCATATCTTTAATTAGACCAAATGGATCTTGATTTTAGCTCATCAATCAATATCAAGTCCATAATCTAATCAAATTGAAACTAATTAACCAGTTGGTATCTAAGGTAAGTTTGGTGGTCTTAATCAGTGGTCATTAATTGGAAGCTACTCGTGTAGATTAAGTTTATGGCGAGTTAATGGCATATCCCTCTCATCAATCTCACTTATCTAGCCAACATGGTGAATTATGTTTTGATCAAATTGCTTAATGATTCAGATTGACTCATGCTAACTAGAAAATCAGTATGACTGATTTAGGTATCCCTAGTAAGACTTGTCACTATTCTTCTTCATGACTTGGTGAAGTCAGTGGGAGAATTTTATGACTTGTTGGGTTGACCAACTTGTCTTGAGTCCTTTCATGACTTGGTGAAGTCAGTGAAAAAATTTATGACTGGTTGGATAGACCAGATTAAGCCTAATCTTCTTTGATCTGACTTGATGAAGTCCATGGGAGGATTAAAATAACTGGTCAAGTCTTTTCAATTAATCAAATCTTTTAAAATTATTAGATCCATAAAATGAGCTGGTTATGGTGATAACTAGATCATAGCCTTCCATTAAGGTGAATGATAATGGGTCCATTATTTCCTATTGACATTGCGGGCGCTATCCGTCTGATGTTTCTCTGAACGATAGAATTATTATTCATCATATGATGACTCTATTGTACTATTTGATGAATAGTTGGGTTGGCCAAGCCATCCTCGGGCTTGATCATTTCTTAGTTAGAATCACTGAGTAGGTTCATGTTAATGGTTGGACCTAATTGGGACTTTCAGTGGAGACCCATCGCCTACTGAAATAAAATCTGGGTAAAACTAATTATTAAAATTATTTAAAAATAATTGATTGAGAACCTATCCATAGATGCATATGGATTGGCCGAGTCATACTCCGACCTGTATGCAGTCTGTATGGATTTTAGTTCCCACTAAGGAATTAGGATAATTTTTCGAATTGGAGGTAGAGACTACCAATTTGACTAACATAGTGGGAGAACCTTTAGACTAAAGTCTAAATCTTTAGGCTTAATCAATTCATAAACATAGAGGTCTTATTTTTTCTTTCAGTAATGGCTAGATATCCATTGCTCAGTTCACTATTTAATAGTGACTAACTTATAAGATCCAACTTCGATAGTTGGTATCGAAAGTTACAAATAGTTCTAGAGCATAATAAATCCTATATATGATTACAGATCTAGCACCTAATATTCTCACAACCAATGCACGTGATGAAATCAGAGACACTTATCAGAAGTAGCTTAATGATCCAATCACGGTGTGGTATAAAGATAGTGATGAATGATGAATTTAATTATAAATTCATGAATGCTAGCCGAAGAAAATCCTTCAAATATTGAAGGAGTTCTTTAGCACCTATGAGGCTGTGTCTTCTACAAGGCATCAATCCTTTAAGAAAGGATAGAAAGGTGGGTGCAAGCATGTCATGCTTGGGCTATGGAGCTCGAACTAACAAATGAGTTTTAGGTTAACCCGAGTCTGGCAGAGTGCTTCATTTAAAAAAAATAGGGACACTTGAAGAGAAATGTTCTCTGTATCTAATTTCTTATGATCCATCAGGCTAAAGAAGATAAATCAATAAATGGTTGCTGGACATGGTACTTATATGAAACACCTAGTGATTTCTCTATCTGTGATAATATTACCTAGGTATTAGATACCAGAAGTCTGATTCATATCTGCAAATTGTTGCAAGGACTACAGGTTAATAGAGAGTTTGGAAACGGCAATAGATTCTTGAACATTGGAGTTGGAAGTCATGTTCTAGTTCTGATTTTAAAAATTGTCAAACAAGTTTTCGATTCTAATAATACCATTTTAAGTGATTGTCACTATTCTCCATCTTTTGATGAATGTAATTATCGTAGGCCTTTTGGCCAAAGATAAATTTATATTGTCAATATAGAATGATTTTTGTGACATCATTATGAATGATGTCAAAATCTTGATGGACAACTAAGAAATGATATTTATGAATAGTCACAGCTTATTAGTGTACTGTACACAACAAATAAACTTCTTAGAGTAGATTATGTCATAGATGCCTACCTTTGACATTGAAGACTCGATCATATAAACAAGAATAGGACTAACAAAAGATAATTCTCAAAGTCAATGATTGTGAATCATTGTCAACCTATCAATTCTATCTCTTTGATAAAATGAGTAAGCCACCTTTTACTGGAAAAGATAAATGAGCCAATGATGTTCTAAGTTTGGTATTTACTGATGTATTGGATCTATGAATATGTTTGTCATAAATTTAGATTGTTTGAAATATTCAAACGATTCCATAATAAGATAGAGAAACAAACTAGGAAGAACATTAAAACTCTTCGGTCAGATTAAGGAGGAGAATGCCTTTTCGATGAATTTTTGACATTTCCTGAAGAGAATAGGATTCTCTATTATTAGAATTGACTTTATTAGACATAGTTCGATCCATGATGAGGTTTATAAGTCTGTCAGTCTCCTCTTAGGGTTATACTTTTGAGACTACTTATCATGTTCTCAACTGGATTCCGAACTAATCAATCGTAAAGATACCATATAAGATATAGATTAGGCGTAAGCCAGTACTCTCTTACCTTAGGATTTGAGAGTGTTTGATTTATATCAAGCATTTGCAGACCAATTAGCTTGGATCTCGATCTTATATATATTATTTTGTAGGATAATTTCAAAGAATCTAGGAGATATAACTTCTACTTTGTTAAAGAACAAAAGTTGTTTGGCATTCTTTTAGAAAAGAATATCTTGGTGAAGAAACTGATGCATCTAATGTGAAACTTATGAAGTTTGATAGGTAGAAGAACTGACACAATCTAGTAAACCTATAGAATCGAATTTGATTAGATCAAACTCGAAACTCATTGTAGAGACACCATTAAGGAGATCCAATAAAGTACCATATTTATCAGATAAATACTTCGATTTCTATTTTTGAAATATGATCTCGTTGAACTCGATGAGAACAACAAGGATCTGATCACCTATATGGATGTCATGCAGAGGTCCAACTCTAATTAGTGGCTTGGAGTCATAAAATTCAAAATGGAGTCTATAAAGGTCAATGGTGTATGGATACTCATTGATCCACTCGAAAGGGTAAACTTATAGGGTGTAAGTGGATCTTCAATAGGATTAAAGGGTGCAGATGAAAGGTGGAGACCTACAAAGTCCATCTGGTTTCCTAAGGATATTGTCAATATTATGGTATTGACTATAACGAGATATTTTCTCCTGTAGCAATACTAAATATTTTGGAGTTGGAACATATATTTTGATAAGTGATCAAAATGCATGGCTTTGTTGAAAATGAAGAACTCTATAAATATAAATGGGTTAATAATTCTATAAGTCTATTTCTTGTTTTGTATATAAATGCAATTCTCTTAATCAGGAATGATATTCTTTACATCACAGGAAATAAAGATTTCACTGTCATTATTACTCTCCATAAAGGACTTAGGAAAAGCTTCCCTCATCCTAGGGATGAAGATCTATAGAGATAGATCTAAGAGGTTGTTTGGTTATCCTAGTCCACGTACATAGAATATTTATGAGTAGAATTTGTTCTATCATGTACACTATGTATGAAACCGAATATGGTATACTCACTAGAGTAGTGAGTGGATATCTATAAGATCCGGGTGACAATCACTGGTAGGTCATCTTTAAGTATTTAAAAATATTAAAGACTGATGGCTCGGTTATGGAGAATCTGACTTAAAACTTGCAGAGTATGACTCCAACTTTTAGTTGGATATAATAATAGCAAGAATGTATCGAAATAAATCTTTACCCTAAATAATGGAGCAATCTACTGAAAAGTTTTAAGCAGAATAATATAGCCAATTCAATTTGCAAGGCAGAATGTATTGCAGCATCTAATGCTTGCAAGAAAGCCATGTGATTGTAGAGGTTCATTGGCAAGCTAGGAGTGAGACCCCTTAATGATTGTCCTGCTGTATTGTACAGCATCGGAGCTATAACTCATGCCAAGGAGCTAAAGTCTCATTAGCTTATCAAGTATTTTGCATCACTATCACCTTATTCAGAAAATCATGGATCGAGGTGACGTCGAACTTTAGAAGATCAATGGAAAGTAGAGCCTGACCAATCTATTTACTAAAGCCTCGATATCTAGGAGTTCTGAGATGATAAATCGAAGATGGGTATATGATATTATACTGATTGGCTTTAGTTCAAGTGGGAGTTGTTAAAATTATGTCCTAAAGTCAATTGTTTGATGATTATACTAATTATAAATGTATATGAATTGATCATTAATAAAAGTTATTTGATTTTTTTCATCACAAGATTATATCTTCTGATAAACTCCTGTGTTGTGATGAAGTCTTTAGGACTACTTTGATCAATAAAAGAGGATTTATTATATAGTTCTTAAATTAGTTTGTGACCAAACGATACGCTATTATTAGGACGATAGCGATTATCAAGTATAGGTCGTTGTGTGTCATATACATTGGTTGTCCTCGAAATCAAGTGATGTGAAGATACTAGTATGGCATGCAGGTGAGATGTAGGAATACATCATCACTGAATGTAACCAACTGCAGAATACTCTGCTATCAAGAATAGCTCGTGAAGGATATGGGTATAAGTATCTCTCTGACCTGAGATCACCATGATGACTTGCAAGCAACTCACTGTACTTTACTGCCAAACTACCTAAGTTTCTAATTCAGTGATGGAAGATTTTTGGGTGCAGTCAAGTATTTATCAAGTTGGTGCATAAGTCAAGATGGGATTGATCCCTCCGAATAAGTAGGAGTTAATACATCACTGTATTTTAATTTGATAAAATCTGAGCCTGGATAATCCATGCGATAGATTTGAAAGATTGAAATACAATATGGATAACTTATCTAGGGTGATAGTTAAATCTTAGGTCATCTTTGAGCATTAGGATTAAAGAAATAAATTATATGGTAACCATATGCCAAGTAGGTTCTTAACTATTGCTTCGCCATCATTCGACCTATCCAGATGTCGGGTCTCATTGCTAGATGGTTATATCAATTGATTCAAAAATTTATTTCTATACTACCGACTTAGGTTTGAACCTATGAGGTCACACTCAAAAGAAGTTTCTGACTGATCATGTGGCTAATCAATGATTGAGAATCGTTCAAGGGTTTAATCATCAATTCGATTGATGATTAACCTTAAGCAAAAGTTATAATAAATTATTATCAAATATTAGTCAATTAATGAAAGATTAATTAGTAATTAGATTATTGATTAGCTCAATTCGATTGAGCAAAGAGATTTAGATCAAATCTAATTGAATTAGACTTAATTAGGTTTGACCTGATTAGGTTATGAGATGACCTAATTGCTGAGGGAGAATTATCCCTGATTTGATCAAAAATTTGGTTCAATCAATTTCTAATTGGATAAAAGTTTGATAAAAGATTTATGAACCTAATTAGATTGGATTTCATCTATTTATTTGGGCTTAACCAAATATGATTTGGTTTGAGTCAAATAAGGAAACCAAGAGCCATAAAAGATTGGACTCCTCTTCTCTTGCGCCACCAATTTTGGATACCAACTTTCATCATGTTAACAGTGTTTTGCATGAGGTTTCTCCATGCCAAAAACATCAGATGTCTCTCCTTTATCAATGCCAAATATGGATGGGTTTTGGTTAAGGAATGTTTGAAATTTGATTTCAAAGATATTCCTTATCTAGATGAAATTGGATCTCATCCCAAACACCTACATGCCACACCTTGGATTCCTTTTCTTTGTGTGACAAAAATGAGGTTTTCACCATGAGAAATCAGATGAGGATCTGATTTAGCATGGAAACATATTTTTGTGCATGAGAAAAATTGTGAAGGGGTGACATCTTTTCATAGGGCAACAACTTCTTATAAGAGTCCAAACCTTATTGGACTCTTCTAACCACCTAACCTCTTTCATGCCAAAATAAAGGATTTATTTTTTTTATGCATGCAAGAGAAGGATCAGAAAGAGGTCTTCACGATGAAGGGTGGAGGCATGACATATCTTGGCGTGAAAGAAAGAGGAGGGCCTTCTCCTCTTTAGGTGAGTGAAATATAGAAACCCTAGGATTTGTTCCTAAGGGTTTGGGAAGAAAGAAAAAGAAGAGAGAAAAGCGTCTTCTCTCTATATTTCTTTCACCTCTTCATCTCCTCTAGATATTCTTCTTCAACCTCTTGAAAGGTTCAAGAGATTTGAAGGAAGGATCCAGATCGATCAATAAGATGGTTTTCGTGTAAGATAGCACTCCCGCGAAGACTGATCAGATCGAAACTTTGAGTGGACTATCCGTAGAGGCCAGACACATATGCAGATACAAGCAACCAACGAGGATCCTCTTTACCACATTCATCAGTAGCGACAATCGTCGATCCATACTCAGATATGGAGTTTTAAACTCAGATTAGAAGTAGATTTGATTTACTGCTTATATCTATGCATGCAGATTTTATTTCTGATTTTCAGATTTCATATGCCATATATCATGTCATAGATCTTAGAGTAGATTAATTTATTGATTTGATCATATGTATGTTAGATTAATTTAATTAATTTAATTGCTTTTCACTACGATTTATTTTGAAAATTTTGAAATACATGCATGAAATTGCCTATGTTTTCATGATTAGAATTGATGGCTCAGGTCGACAGTAAGCTAGAGCAGTGCTCTACCGTGGCAAGAGAATGACAATGATGGTCTATGGCCAGTGATGGCCAATAATAGATAGAGAATCAGAGGAACAAAGGTGACCCTGTTCTTTACCAAGTTCGACAAATTGCCAGCATGAATCAAAGTAAAATAAAGGCCAACCAATCAAAAAAAGGAAAGAAACAATTGAGATTGTTACCTTAACTCTAGTGAGGTCTCACTACCAAATCTGATGGTGAACTCTCCAAGCAATTGTTGGAAATTATGTTCCAAAGTTAATCATCAGTTTGTTGATAGTTAAATTTATCATTATAATTGTATATGAATTATTGAATTAATAAATATTATTAGTTTTTTCATCACCGTGTACTGTTGGGAATTATGTCCCAAAGCTAATCGTCAGTCTGTTGATGGTTATGCTTATCATTGTAATTGTATATAAATTATTGAATTAATAAATATTATTTAGTTTTCTCATCACTATGTACATCTCATTTTGAACTTCTGTTATGTGATTAAGTCCTTAGAACTATTTGATTCGATATAGGAGGATATATTATTTAGTTCTTAAACCTTAAGTTTATGACCAAATGATATACCATTATTAGGATGATAACTATATCAAGTATAGATCATTATGTGCCATGTACGTTGGTTGTTCTCATAATCAAAGAGTGTGGAGATACTAGCATAGTATGCAAGTGAGACGTAGGAGTATATCTCACTGAACGTGACCAATTGCTGAGCACTCTGCTGTCAAGAGTAGCTCGTGAAGGATATGGGTATAAGTGTCCCTCCGACCTGAGATCATTATGGTGACTTGCAAGTAACTCACTATGCTTTGGTGCTAGACTATCTAAATTTTATTCAGTGATGAAAGATTTCTAGGCATAGTCAAGTACTTGCAAAGTCGGTGTGTGAGTCAAGATGAAATTGACCCTCCGAATAAGTAGGAGTTAATGTATCAGTGTGTTTCAATTCAGTAAAATCTTGGCCGGAGTAATCCATGTGATAGATTTTAAAATTAAAATATAATGTGAATGATCATATCAAGTTTGACAGTTAAACCTTAGGTCACTTTGAGCATTTGGATCAAAGGGATAAATTATACGATAACCATATGCCAATAGGTTCTTGAATGATGCTTTACAATCTTTCGACCTATCCGGACATTGGGATCATTGCTAGATGGTCACTTTGATTGGTGTAGAAAGATTATTTCATACTACTGATTTAGGTTCAAACCTATGGGGTCACACTCAAAAAATATTTCTAACTGATCATATGGCTGCTCAACGATTAAGAATTGTTCCAGGATAAAGCAGTCAATTCAATTGATGATTAACTTTGTGCAAAAGTTATAATAAATTAATTTGCTAATTACTGGTAAATTATAAAAAGATTGATTAGTAATTAGATTAATAATTAACTTAATTTGATTGAGCATTGAGGTTTGGATCAAATCTAATTGAAATGGATTCAATTTGGTTTGACTCGAATAGATTATGAGATGACCTAATTGCTAAGGGTATTCGATTCCTGATATGATCAGGACTTGAGTTTAATTAATTTTTGATTTGCTTAAGATTTGATCAAAGCTATTTAGTACCTAATTAGATTAAGTTTAATGGTTCAATTTGGTTTAACCTAATTTGGTTGGGTTAAGAATCTAATTGGATGAGAAAATAATTCAAATTTGAATCCCTTGCACCTCCTTTATCTGTGCCCTCTTATTCTTCACGTGAGAAATATTTTATGTATTTTTTCTCATATCCAAAAGCCTTTCACATATCCACATCAAAGTTATTTAAATTAAAAATTGGTTGGTTAAATTTGAGTTCAAATTGGTTTGAATTTGAATAAAATCTAGAGTCCAAATTGAGTTGGACTCTCCTCTTCACACCACCATATTTCTCCATGAATAATGTATTTTTGCATGAGATTTTATGCACCATTCTAATGTTTTTTGACCACTCTCTGAGTTTATAAGATAAGGATAAAGTTTGATTCAAAATTTAATTCAAATTTGATTTGAATTGGTGATAAGGATCAACCAACACTTGAATTTGAACCGAAACTATCTTATTCTTATCCTTATCTTTCATGGGATGCCAACCTTAAAAGGGGATCAATTTTATATGAGATTAGAAGTAATTTTTGACATAAAAAATTTGAGAAAGGGGATATAAAAGGTTGAGAGTGGGTTGGGCTTTCGTGCATGAGAAACAGAGGAAGTGTTCTTCCTCTCGGGCGTGAGCTATGGGTTCTAAGGTTTCATCTCTGGGGTTTGTGAGAAGAAAATATAAGAGTGAGTCTTGTCCAATCTTCCACACCACCACCTCCTCATAAAGCTTCATCTTCTGATCTAGAGAAGATCGAAAGATCCAAAGAAAGGAGCTTAGATCAGCCATCCAGAGCCTTCGATGTGAGCTAGTACTCCCACGAAGAAAGATCTGATCAGAGCTTCGAGTAGACGATTTATAGAGGTCGGACAACTTGTGTGACTACTCGGTATTAGCGAGAGTTTTATACCATGCTTATCAACAGTGGAGATCATCGACCCACGAAAAGGTGATTAGTTCTGAACTCTACCGATATAATCTAAAAGTTAGATCAGATTTTGGATACCGATGTGATCGATGTAGTTTTTATTTATATCAAATTTTATATGTAAATTTTTATATTATAGATCTTTAATGGTAGTTTAAATCTAATTTAAGATATATTTAGAAGATTAAAATATTTAATCTTTTATTATTTCACTGTAAAATTTTAAAATACATGCTTTGAACTACCCATTCACCTTCTGATGGTATCAGAGCCAAGTTTCTTATGATATGAATTTTTTGCATATAATCAAATTTTAATTATTTAGATTAGATCTAAATAGTTAATTTAAATCTGAGCAGTATAGTAATCTGATTAGATAAATCGTCATAGCCATCCGATCATAGGAGAAATCAGGATTTACTATCCTATTTACCCATTCGATGGGATCTTCTATGGCATGTAGGGGTGCTGCACGGTCTTTTCCATGATGATGATAATGAAAAAATTTTAAATTTATTTAGATCTAAAATAATGCATATTAGATTTGAAATTAAAGTTTAATCATTAGATGATTGATTGTAAAAATATTTTATAAAATTTAAAAATATTTTCAAACATCGAATCCAAACCCATATCAATCTAAAACTTAATTAAAAATTAAGTGATCTAGATTTGAGAATCAAAGATCTAAGGCATTAATTTCATAACT
>KE508904.1:65957-78727 GCA_000441515.1 Elaeis oleifera | reverse complement strand
TCGGAGAGTAATCGATCACTATAGAAATAGGCTGATAGTGAAGCCCAGAGAGCATTTGAAGCAATCTAACAGACGACTAAAGGAGCTCATTATTGGAGAAGTCTGGAGAGTACGGTAGGAGTTCATCCGTTAGAGAAATCTGGAGGACACTGTGGAAGATCGACTGCTGGAGGAATCCGAATGGTGCTGTGGAGGCTCGGACGGTCGAGGGAGTTCAGAAAGACGCCGCACAAGGTCGGAAGCCGGAAGAGTCCTGGGAGAGTTGGCCTCTTACGAACTTTGGCTGGGGTTATTTTATACCCAACAATTGGTATGATGTTGACTTAGTGATACTTATAGTATTTTCTGATAGTGTTGCCTTATTGTACTATCCACAAGGATAGTATTTTTCAAATATGACTATATAAAATTGAAGGATACGACTTAACTAAAATACTATAGTTTGTTGTGCTATCCATAAGGCTATAAGTATTTTAGAGGTAAAAGTTATATTGAGAGTTGCATGAGATGCAATTAGTAAAGAGTTATTTACTTTTGAACTCATAAAAGCTTGTTGTGCTATCCACAAGACTTTTTATGAGAAATTGAGATCTCAACTCTACTAAGAAACTTCATGATAAGGTTTCTCATTTTCATATTTGAGGGCTATGAAATTCGCTAAAATAATGAGAGACACAATTAGATAAAAAATCTCATCTAAATTATGCATGTCATCATGAGTAGTCCTGATATTTTCTTATATACATATTTGTATCTTCACTATCACTGCATGAGATTGTTTTTAAAAATTGATCGAACATCATGAAATGGTTGAGGAAAAGAAGGTGAAGAATATCTTCACTATAATATCTATCATTATTACAGTAATTAGAAATAAATTACAAGAGTTGTCTTGTAAGTGTGAAGCAGGAGTAGGATGCAAAAGTTACATCTGCTAATAATTTATATGTGATACAAATTAATTATCATTGAGTGTTTTAGCTTCAGTATTATGGGTAGGAGATACCTTATATAGGTTCCACTTAGGCAAAGTGTTGCTGGACCTATAAAGCTAAAATGAGGTGACTACTTGCCTTTTGGTGCTGATGGATGGTCTATTCATGCTGAGGCTGTAGGAACCTATATAACCTTATAAAAATATTTAAAAACTAGTAGATCATTGTTATGTACCTGAATTTATCAAAATATTATTTAAATTTTTTGCTATTGTAGCATAGTTTTGAAATTAATGTAAAGAGTAAATGTTACTCTCTTTCTGATAAATTTTATAGCTATGGATTAATGATAATGGTTTCATGTTTCTGTCACTCAATGATGTTGTTCTTCATATTGATGAGAATAAAAATAATATGTAATGGTTACATATCTCAAGGCAAGCAAGGTATTAAGTCTTATGGATGTTTGAAGGTTAATAATATCTTAACCCAGAGATGGACACTTCATATGAGATATGGTGTGTTCTCTAATATACTTTACAAATTTTAATTCTCATTATGGGAATATGCCCTAAAAATTACTATTCTGATTTAGATACCAATAAAATCTATTACGAGCACTCCATATGAGATATGAAAATGGCAAAAAGAAAGGTTGCCCAACTTATGTGAAAAGAGTTAATGTACATAAGTTTGTGCTAGAACAGGTTTGTATAAGTTTATAGATTATCCTAAAAGAGTAGTATGAGATACTACTTCTACCATCCTACTAGACAAAAGATGTTTTGTTAGTAGGTATGCTACCTTTTAGGAAAAAAAAATTTAAAGGGATAGTGGGAGGATAATTTGAGAAGATCAAGACCTATGAACTATCCTATCATAATCTGTGGAATGTCCACAAGTTGATCCTTGACCAGATGTACTCATTGATGAGGCACGACCATGACTCACACTTCCTCATCGAAGGTCAAATATGGATTTATCATTGAGAATAACTATACACCATACATTATTGTGAATAATATTTTCTTGACCTTTTTGGAGATTGTCACGAGTAGAGACTCTGACAGTTGGCTTGAACCATGATATCCGAAATGAACTCTCTGTACATCAATCAAGTATAGACTATGATTGTAGCACCTATGGGTATGACCCAACAGGTTGCTAACAGGGATGTCAATTAAATTTTGCTATTGCCACACATCAAATGCATTTATGGATTCAAGCAGACATTGAGGAGTAGGTATTTTATTTTGATGAGATAGTCAAAATGTTTGACTTTATCAAATATAGATGAACCATGTATATGTACAAGAAGATAGGTGGGAGTCCCACTAACTTCTTGATTATGTATATGGATGACATACGGTATATTGGGAAGATAGTCCCGATAATGCACTCGGTCAATGATATGCTTATCACAAAAGTTTTCATGAAAAACTTGGGTTAAGCATCCAATATACTAGGCATCTATAAGGATAGATGTAAGTGGATGTTAGGCTTGTCCTAGTCTAGGTACATAGATTTTATGTTAAAGGTGTTCAACATGAATGGATGTAAAAGAGTTTACTTACCCATATATTCAATGTACCAAGCCTAATGTGATTTATGCCTTGTGTATAATCATCAATTTCAGCTAGATCCATGATAGGATCTTTTAAAAACTATGAAAAGCATTCTCATAGTACTTGAAAAGTACTAGAGGAGCAGTAAATTAAAAAGTTCCAAACAGCGAACTGTGTTTGACTCAGTTAAATGTTGTTAGTGAAGATTGCTTAGGAATGTTGCCTGATGAAGGGTTCATCACTGAGTTGGATGTGGTCTCATCAGGTACCCACGAACATCCTTGGCACTTTCACCTCATTTATGATTTAATCATAAAATGAGTTAATATTAAGAACATCATAATGGTTCAGTTCATTAAGTGTTAAACAGCAGCAGTGTAACCGCCATTTTGATTGCATGGGCATCAAGTACAGGGGCGATTGGCTTTAGTGTAAGTGAGAGATTGAAAGAATAGTGCCCTGCAAGCAAATCGCATGGGGATACGAAGAGATTTTTTTATTTCTTTCTACTCATTTGTACGATATTAATTATTTTTATTATGAGGTATTGTGTTTATCATTTGCTGCATCATATTTTTATGATTATGATAAATTTCATAGATTAGGATAATGATTTTAGAACCATGATGAGATCATGCCAGTGGGATCTAAAATCTTGATAGTCTTAATCTAAAATATTTTCAGTCATTCGATCATCGAGTTGGAGATTGATGATTTCGGTAAGACTGGTATATCCTATGTATGCTCGATGGAGAGGGTAGTTGATCTCACAATCACTAGTGTAGTGACACTAATACAAAGATGTAGGTGCTCATTAGAGAATGAGTTCACTGAACTGACCTACAGGAAGAATATCTGATGGAGACTTACAGCATGTCGATAGATGGTTCTCTAGTGGGAGTGGTGCATGTGATCTTTTGACCTAAGATCACCATGGTACCTTGTGTACATGGATCCTTACTTTGATTTATTCCCTAGCACACCATTTTGAGATGTGTGTGAGATATTTTGGATATGGTGAAATATGCATGAAGATTGTGAGTGGTCAATAAAGAATCAATCACTCTTTATAGAAGGAGAGAACATCCTATGTGATCTCATAGGATGATAACTCTAAGAGTCTCTGGTCAGAGCAGGGATGAATAGTAAAAAATTTTACTGATTCATCAATCGAGTCATCACCATCAAATCTAGATACATATAGATAGGTATTTGGGTTTAATATATTTTTATACCCATGATCTTTTCGGGTTGTTGTGTGATCGAAGGATTTAATTGCACGATAACTCATCACGAAAGGATAATTTTGATATTTTTATCAAATTCTAAATCTTCTGAGTAGTCATGACACATTACTAGACATCAATCTTGACTTGTGGATTCATCAGAATTAAAAGAGTTTAATTTAAAAATCAATTAAAAAGAGTCCTAGTTGATTGAAACTCTTGAGCTGACCTAATCCAATTGGATTAGGGTTACGTCGAGAGTTTGGATCTACTGTTGGATAGATTTGGAATCCAATGGATCACACACAATAAGAATTTAGTCTTGATCTAATCTATTTAGATTTATTGTAAATCTAATGGGTTAATTGAATTGCTAGCACATGAATTAACCCAAGTTTCCAATTGGGTTTAGTGCAAATGTGTTTGTGCTAACCCTTTGCTTGTTGCCTTGACCTAATGTGATTGGGTTTGAACCATTTATTTATTAGTTAGTTTATCTGGTTTATATAGAAGAGTTCCATGTGAATCCACCACCTCCACACCAAAAGCCACACAAGAAAAATTTGGACGCCACATTTATTTTAGCATTAAGAAGGAAGAGTCCTTCTTAACGTGGTATCTTAATTTCTTTTTAAGTTCCATACATTTCCTTTATTCCTCATGTCATTAGATGGCATTTCGGATATGGGGCATGGAAGAGGAGGAAGAGTCCTTCTCTTGAAAGGAACTCCATGCCAAAATAAATTTGGGATGCTTCATTCTTTGGGCGTTGAAATGGAAGAGTCCATTTCACATTGGACTCTTAATTCTTCCTTTTATTTCTCGCACTCCCTTTACTCCACGTGCCATCTGATGTTTTCTGAAGTTGTGTTGGCATAGAAGTGGAGGAGTCCTTCTGCTTGAAGGCTCTTCCACACCTAGAACTTCTATATAGGGAATTTATTCCTTATGGAAACTAAGGGACGACATATTGGATGTGTTTGCGCCAAACATTATTTTCTCTTATAAAAACCTCTTAATTATTACACACCATTTTTATGGGATCAGAGAAGGAAGAGTCCTTCTGCTCCTTAACTTCTCCACACCATTTATGTGTGTGGTGATTTAATTTCACCATGTGGAGAAGTTGGGAAGCCAAGAGTTGGCGTCCCTTGGAGATTATTTGGCACCCCTTTGTTACCTATTTAAAGAGGGTGCTACACCTTGGTTCCACGCCCATTTTTCTGGATGAGAGTTGGCATGAGGATGAGAAGAACATGAGAGGAAAAAGTCTGGATAAAGATAAGAAAAAGGGAAGAAAATAGAAAGGAAAGGAAGAGAGAAAATGAAAGTATGAGATGCTTGTCCAAAAATCAAATTATTCATGTGTTGAACATATAATTTGATTTATATGTGGTGAGATCTTTCGAGAAAGGATTCCTAAAGAGATCTTAATGAAGGTCATGAAGGCATACAAGCATTGGTTCAATCAGTTCTTGTGAAGGACGGTCGGCAGTGAGCTTGCGAAGAAGGCTGCAGCACCATATCGAGTTAAAAAAGGCCCTGATCAATCCTGTGTGAATCACCATTGGAGGGCTTCTACTTTGGAGTCTCGTGGAGGTTTCAAAATTATCAGATCGTAGTCTTTTCATTGGTATATGACTTCTAGTCTCTTCCTATTATGTATGTTTTTGATAGTTTGATTATAATCATCAAGGGTTCCTAGGTTTGTGTTTCGGTAGACTAGTTTAAATGTTAAACTTTATTTTATTGTTGAATGCATGTTAAAATTTTGAAATCTATATTCCGCTGCATTACCATAACCCAACACAAGGCATTCAGGATACTCCTATATCCCATACGCAAGGCTTGTCAGGTACTTCTCTACACTATTAGGGATAGAATGATATTACTAACACCATAGATAATACTACTTATCCTACAAATGCTCTTGATGGTAATCTATCGTTAGATCAGATACTAGAGACCAATCTGCCACCGTCTACATCATCTAGAATAAGATGGCTAAATCAAGGGATCTAAAGCTTGCAGATCCATCGATAAAGTAATGTATCATAGCAGAGGATGGAAAGTATGCGATGGTTAAATTACCTTTAGTTCATAAAAATTACTAGCTAGTATTATATTCTGATCTTACATAAACAATTATGTAGATTTGATGATCCTAAGGTCACCAGAGCGATTACAACCACAATCAAGAAGTTATACTCTAATCCTTGGCCTGCATGGAGTTTAGTACCAGAATGCATGAAACATGGGATTTGGCATCGATTTCAGGTGAGTTGTAAAATGCAAACATAAGTGTTTATATTACATAATACAGATCACTACTATTAATTAATTTATAATATTTATTGATATGGTAATAGACCACATATACATGGACTCCAGAAATGCATGCACAGATTCTTAGAGTGTATCATATGGCAACATCTAAAAAATTTAGAAGCATTCTCAATGAAGAGTAAAAAAGGGCAAAAGATAAGATAAAGGAAGAGAAGGGTTGGGATTAATTATAAGGTTTCTATGGAGGAGTGCAAAAGATGAGATCTTAAATGGATGAAACCTAGCATATTCGAGAAGTTCATTGATGATTATTAGGCTAAGAAAAATGCCTAAAGAAGTCTAAAGCTGGCCATGCTAATCAGATGATGGAGAAGGAGGGACGTGTTATCAAACATTCATGCGGTTTGATACCCATCATAATGCATAAGAAAAGAATAGTAAGTTAATAAGTTATAAACATAATTTTAATTATTTAGGTATTTGGTCTTAAATTTTTTACTATTCAACAATATCATGTATTGTTAAGTATAAATACAAGAGTATGGTAGAGACCCGAATCACATGGAGTTGTTCCTCCATACTCGTATGTTGAAGGGAAGTTAAATATGTTGATGCCAAATCAATAAAGTTGTTTTGAGTCATGAATTTATTTATTTTAATATGCTACTTACTACTTAAAAACTTATATATTTATTGTATTTATAGGAGTCTTATGTATTGATCATTTTGGCGAAGTATGGTGATGACAACTCGTTGTAGTCTTCTTTTGATGCTAATGCATGGATGGAAGCAACTGAAGACCTCAATAAGAGTCGATTATATGGCTTTGGATCCACGTGAAAGCAACGATCTATGTTTCTTTCGTATCCTACTCCTGCATGTAGCCAAATAGCTCCTCACTCCAACCTAATTGGATATAGGAGAAATTTAAGGAGATGCTCAACAAATGGATGGAGAAGCGCTTGCATATAGAGTCTGTCGAGATAGAGGTACGAGTTGAGGAACGAGTTGAGGCTCAGATGATAGTCCGAATTTTCTACTTGTTTGAAGGTTGGGCACGTTCAAGAGGCATGGAGGTACTACCTTTAGATAAATTTTTGCCTCCTTCTGTGGCAACAATCCTTTAGTTGCTAATTGACTAGATATTTGATATTTTGAATTTAACGTTTGCATATATCATATACTTTTATAAGTATATAAAGAATTTTTATTGTATGGCATTTGACATATTTTAATGCACTTGATGGAAAACTTTAGATCTTGAAAATATAATTAGCTAAATGTTAATAAATAAATCTTGATATTTTGTTTTGTTAAATTTGATATTCATTTCAGATTTATAAATTTTTGATGGATTTTGATAGATTTTGCATCTATAAATTTTGTGATGGATTATCTGTCAGTGAATGTAAAGAAATTCAAACACAAAAATGATAGATTTTTGATAGATATTCTGTCAGAAATTTTTCTGATGAAAATCTGTCAGTCTAAGTGTCAAGCCATAAAAAAAATTTTGACAGATAGTTTGTCAAAAAATATTTATCAAAAAATTCTATCATAATTATATTTTCTAATGAAAAAATAACATTCACTAGATATTGTGGAAAGTATATTTTTGATAGATTATGCATCATAAAGTTATCAAAAAAATTTTAATGGATACAATCTATCAAAAAAAATTACTAACATGATTTTTTCTGATAGATGAGAATCCGTCCAAAAATCTGCAAGAAACATATTTTCTAATGGATTTTATGGATTGTTCTGATGACATTGTTCATCAGCGAAACCCTTATTTCTAATAGTATAATACAACTTATGACCTTCAACAAGGTTAAGTCATCTTACTTATGACTCAACTCGGGAGAAAAGCTCAATTACAATGGATATAGAGAATAAAGTATTTGGTTATTTAATTGGTTTTGCAAACATAAGTTTCAAGAGGTTTAACCTTATGTGTTTAGATGCTTAATCAATGGCTTCTAATGATATAATATAGAATTTTAAATAAAAGCAATAAAGAGAAATAACAAAATTAAATAATTGTTCTTAGATAAGTGATAACTTACATTGATTTTTGCATTGATTTTTAAAGTTGTAGAAAATTCTTTTTGCACTATTTTCAGATCAATATGAAGTTCTTAAAAACTGATTTTGCAAGGAAATCAACATTTAAATGATGGAGATAAAACTTTCTAATTCTATACAATCAAGCCAAATTTATTTCTATGCAATTAAAGTAAATTTAATTCTATGCAATCAAAATAAATTTGATAAGCAACCAATAGCAATTTCTAGTTTTATCAAAAATCATGTTCTTAGACTATTGGAGGACTGACACCTAGAAATTGCTATTTTGCTTTGAAACAATAAATTAAATTAAACTTTATATCCATAAGATCTTAAAGGAAAGCTTGTATAGATTGAGGCGTATGAGAATATTGTGTTAAGAACGTGATTCACCCTCTATATGTGGGTCTATGATTATCTCATCTCCAAGGAATAACAATACATTCAGTCTGATCCTCCTTTAACAAGCATGATTGTTGGGAGATTTGACTTTATCAACTCCTTTAGTTGCCCAAGAAAAAGAGAAAAAAGAGATGGAAGAAGAAATAAAAATAAATTTCTATCTCTATCTCGGAATCCAACAATGAGTCATAACACTTCAGAAAGAGGCATCTGACAAAAAGATACACATCACACCCTATCTCCCAATGTACATGGCTGGTTGAGCGCATGCATGTGTGGTCACCAGCCCACTTCACCCAAAGCCTAACTTGAGCTTTATGGGATGAAATTTCTATTTAAGCAAGAGGACTTGCTTTCACATACCTAATATGGGACTTAAAAAAAGAAGTATTCTAAAGCATTTAGACCAACTAAAATTTAGAGTGTAAGGTTGGTCTTATTATTATTTTTAAATTTAAATCTTTTAAATTATCCACTTGTAAAGTTATAATTGTATATGTTTACAATATTTCTTGTGCAAATATTAAAGAACCAGAAAATTCTTCTGCATCTCCTAAATCTTGTGTCTTGTTACACTATAGATCCTGGTATCTATTTTTTAAAGCAGAGATATGATGCCTCAGAAAGGTCACTAGCTAAGATGGTGATGATTGTCATTTTGGAGGATTAGTATATTGCAAGCTTACAAAACAACAAGTTACTACCATCAATTTAGAAATTTATGTGCATGCAAATCGCCAGTTATTGCAGATTTTATGGTAACTTCAACGTTCAAATTCTCTATTTGATTCCTTATGCTCTCAATCTTACCAAATGTTCCTAATGATTCTTCAATTAGACGACCAATATCTTGGAATACCATCCCTGTATGGTATAATGGTGCACTAAACATCTCTTGGTACAAAATACGAAGTTATGTGTCTCCTTGTTATGCACAATCGCAGCACCGTGACATCAAAGATTCTTTCAGCTTTTTGTTCTTCATTGGTAGATGAAGAAGAACCCACGCTGGAAGCACGCACATGTGTACGTGTTTGAGACATTGGAATGCATTCTTGGTGCTTTCTTGTTAATTTTCTTGCATCCGGGAGTAGGATAAAGTGAAACCTAGGGACCTACCAAGTTAAGCATTTATTAAATGAAAAAATGAGCTTGCCTGCCATACTAAAGCTGGGTAAAGAGGGGGTCCTGCTGCCACTGTGGGAATTGCTGTAGGTGTCACCCTCTCCTCAGACCAAGGCTACGTAGAATGGGAGGGGAGGAAAAAGAGGGATTCCTTTTGGACGCATTGGAGTCGGATCTATCCATTCCTTCACGTGGAAGCTTGGAGCAAAATTAGGGGAGGAGAGATTTGAAAGATGCCTTTGGCTTTTGGAGCACTTATCATGTACGTGGGAAGCTTGGACTTTGTCTCCTCCCACCTCGGGCTTTTAAAGGTTGGGGAGGGCATTGAAAACGACAATGGTCCCCCCCATCGGGCGAATAATGTTGGTCATCCAGGTCTTATTCTTAAGGTAGCAATCTTTGACCAAAATACTCTAATTTAATTAGCATCTAGCTATGATACTTTATACATTTTATGAATAACCAAGAGATATCTTAACCGCCCAATATGTTAGGACATTTTATGAAATACTTTATCGTTAACAAGTTACCAGCAGGCAACCAAAGATTTCCGGTCTCTCTATTTTAATTATTTCCTTACAAAAGAAAAAATATTATATTATATTTATTATTTATTAGTTACCAGTGTCTCTATTTTTTATTATTTTCTTTGAAAAAAAGATATTGTTGTTACTGTGTTTTGTTTTTTTTCATCTTTTCAGGTCTTTCCCCTATCTCCTCCCCTAAAACCTCTTCTAGTGAGCAATCTGCACCTACATCTCCATCGATTTTGTTGTAGTAACATAGATTTTCTGAAAATTTTTGAGCTCATTTTGATGGAAATCAGTGTTTTCTAGAAGCAATTCAATGTTCCTTGGTGTTGGTGGTAGAGGGTTTAAGGTTTCAGTGGGGATGGTGGCGAGGAAGGTGAGGTGGCATGCATAGCCTCGGTTGTGTTAGGTTCTGGTGATGCAGCGGAAGAATTAGGTGTTTAAAATTTTATTCAAAACATCCGATGCAGCAGAAATCCTAATGCCCAAAAATCCTTGACTATATCAATCAAAGTGCAATTAAAATAAATTTAGATCAGAAGAATACCTGTAGTACTAATCCAATTTTCATGAGACGTCTAAGTATTTGCCCTCCAATGGTGATGCACATGAAAATTAAATCAAGAACAGCGCTCCTTCTTCACCTTGCTTCCAGAGTTCTAGCCCCTAGAACTCGACTAACCACCAATCGATCAGACCTTCCTTCAGACTTGAGTCTGAACCTCTCAGAACCACCCACTGGACCTGACTACCCTTTCTGGACCTCTTAAGCCTTTAATGTTATTAGGATTAGAGTTGTCTTAAAAGAATAAGCCTTTGTCCTAAACCTAAAGTTGTAAGAGAGGGAGAGAGGGAGTGGATAGGGGATGTAAAAATTAAATGATCAACCCTTCTGCCGTATCCTATTTATAGCATCAGATGGGGTGCCAATAGAGAAGGCACGCCTCATCTGGAAAGTCATATCAAGTCATCGTATCACTTATCTGAGAGTCTTTAAACAGAAGGACTCTTCAAGATGTGATACGTCGATTTCAGTCCTCTCATGCGCGCACGCCCAGAATAAGATGCAATTGGCATCTCTTTTTTAGCTCCTTCTAGGTGGCTTGATCTGACCCAAATGCCTACCAAATTAGACTAGCAAATCAGCAAGGCATGAGACCAAATTGATCTCCAAAGGAGCTAGGGTTTTCACACGTGCTAGCATGCTTATCGAAATCCTGATTGAATCGAAAATTCCAATCAACCATTTTCAAAAAGATCCTTGGCTAATTTTCATATGTGTGTGACCCATTGGGTTCTATATCTAACCAGCATTAGGTTCGAGTATAAGTTGTGTTGCCCAGATATGGAACCCAAGAGGGGGGTGAATTGGATTTTAAAACTTTAAACTTAACTTACAACTATGAAGATTATTTAACAATGAACAGGATAAGTTAGGAAAGTGAAGTTTATGCAAGGGGTAGAAATTGGATGCAAGAATGCAAGAGAATAAAGAAGTTTAAAAGGAGAGCAATTAAGTATAACACAAATAAGAAGATTTATAGTGGTTCAGTGCCAACCTTGCACCTACATCCACTCCCCAAGCTCCTACTTGAGAATTCAAATCCACTAAACTGTATTCAACCTGAATACAACGTCGAAACCTCTGACTCTAGCTATCCCAAGCTAGAACACTTATTTTCGGATACAAGCCAACCCAATGCAATCCGATTCAAGGTTTGGATCAACCTTTTCTCATTTTGGAACCCTTCCAAATAAAACAACAACTCAAAAAAGTATAGCAGTTAATTGCACAGAAATATAGATGTAGCTCCTTTAATGAGCAAGTAAAGCTTTAAATACACTTTACATAATTTAGAAGGAAGCTCTTTCTGATTTTCTCAACGTGGTTGGAGACTTGAATGAGCTCTTGAGGAGTTGGTGAACTTGAATTAAAACTTCTTGAACTTCTTTAAGTGGGCTCTTGCTTAAGGTTGAGATGAATGCTTGAAGAACCTTTTCAAATCTCTTTCTTCTTTTCTACTTACTCTTTGATTCCCTCCTTTAGTCCCTTTTATAACTTCAAATAATGGTGGAGAGTAATCTAGACTGAAATAGAGCCGTTAGAGCACATTAAATGAGCATTAAATGCAATCAAAATGGATTAAAACTAGCCGTTGCGAAAATTTTCCGTCATAGGGGTCGACTCATAGGGTCGACTCATGCTCATGGGTCGACTCATGGGGTCGACCTCTGTGGAAAATAGCAGAAATAACTGTTCTATAATTTGGCCTACAAAGCAGCAAAGGTCGACTCATAGGGTCGACTCATGCCAAAGGGTCGACTCATGGGGTCGACTCACAGAGTGTGCCAGCCAAAAATTTCGCGTGTCGTTCAGTCCTTTTAGCCATGAGTCGACTCATGGGATCGATTCAAAATATAAACCTGATTTTCTTATAAATACACTTTCAAAATATTGAGATTACCTCCAAAAGATTACACATCTTTTGTTCTTGCTCTTGAGGCTTCCGAATCAGGTCTTGATAAATTATGATTTTACCCCTGAAATATAATAAATCTTTTTCCAAGCCAAATCATTAGTAACCCCTCAAATGCTTTGTAATCATCAAAATCAATTCAAGAAGCAACAAT
>KE508902.1:12959-36037 GCA_000441515.1 Elaeis oleifera | reverse complement strand
GTCGACCATCGTTGTCGGAGGAAGAGGAGCTTGAGAAATCGGAGATGAAGCCGGAGCTTGCGGAGCTCACTGGGATCTGGCTGCGGAGGCCGTGGATCGTCTGGTGGATGCCCTTCGGGAGGCATCAGGTGAAGATCTGGTTGAAGACCGGAGGAGAGGGTGTTAGAAAGGATGATCGAAGACGGTCCCATTGAGCACTCCTTTAAGAATAAGGGTACTGCGAAGACACAAAAACTCCTTCCTCTAGCATCAATCCTGTTGGTGCAAAATTCCACCGGCATCAGAGAATTATATGGTAATCATATGCCAATAGGTTCTTGAATATTACTTTGCAATCTTTCGACCTATCCGGATGTCGGGTACCATTGCTAGATGATTATTTTGATTAGTATAGAAAAATTATTTCTGTATTACCGACCTAGGTTCAAACCTATGGAGTTACACTCAAAAGAAATTTCTAACTGATCATGTAGCTGATCGACGATGAAGATTGATTTTAGGATATAATAGTCAATTCGATTGATGATTAACTCTATGTAAGAGTTGCAATAAATTAATTCGTTAACTATTAGTAAATTATAAGAGGATTGATTAGCAATTACATTGCTAATTAGCTTAATTTGATTAAACATTGAGATTTAGATTAAATCTAATTAAATTGGATTCAATTTGGTTTGATCCGATTAGGTTATGAGATGATCTAATTGCTAAGGGTGTTTAATTTTTGATTTGGTTGAAATTTGAGTTTGATTAATTTTTAATTTAATTAAATTTAATCAAGATTATTTATTATCTAATTAATTAGATTCAATGGTCGAATTGTGTCCAACCTAATTTAGTTGGGTTAAGAATCTAATTTGATGAGAAATTAAATTCGAATTCAAACTAGATATATCCCCTATGCCTCCTTTCTCTGCACCCACCTTATCTTCATGCGAAAAAAAATTTTATGTGAATTTTTTCTCATGCCCAGATGGTTCTGTCACCCCTTCTCAAATTCATTTTGGATAAGGATAAGTTGATTTGTCATTCGAATTCAAAAGGAGTTTGAATTTGACTTGAAACCACCTTAACCTTATCCTCATCCTTTCATTGGCGCCATCTTCTTGGGAAGGCTGATTTGTGTGACGAATTAAGAAAGATTTGGTGTGAGAAATATCTCATGTCTCTGCCCCTTTGATGCCCCATTTGGATAAGAATGAAGTAGTTTTTAGTTTGAATTCAAAATGATTTGAATTCAAACTAATTCAAACCACTTCATCCTTATCCCTTTTCTCTCCACGCCATCTTGATAATATCTCAAAATTTTGTATGATGGAGGTTAGGAAATCACCATAGAAAATTGTTTCTCAATGAGAGGGGGCATGAAACAGAGAGGGGCGGGCTTCTGTACGTGAGAAACAGAGGAAGAGTTCTTCCTCTTTGGGTGTGAGGTTTAGGGTAGGTTCTAGGGTTTCGGCTCTAGATTTTTGCATGAGGAAAATACAAGAGGGTCATGTTCCTGTCTCCCACACCACCAGCTCCTTGATTTGCTCCATCTTTTGATCTAAAAGTATTAAGATAATCCAAAGGAAGGAGCCTATTCCAGCCATTTAGTGCATTCTACGCGAGCTAGCACTCCTAGGAAGGATAATCCATTTGGGGCTTCAAGTGGACTACCTGTAGAGGCCGGACGAGCTGTGCGGTTTCTCGATATCAGAAAGAATCTCATACCATACTTATCAATAGTGACGATCATCAATCCGTGATAAGATAATGAGTTTTGAACTCATCTGATCAGATCTAATGGTTAGATCTGATTTAGGGTATCGATATGATCGATGTAGTTTTTCATTTACGTCAGATTTTTGTATGCAAAATTTTATATCATAGATCTTTAGTAGATAATTTAAATCTGATCTAAAGCATGCATAGGAGATTAAAATATTTAATCTACTATCTTCTGCTAAAAAAATTTCAAAATACATGCTTTGAACTGTCTATTTTCCATCAAATGGTATCAAAGCCAATTGCTTGTGACATGAATATTTTACATATAATCTATTTTAATTTGATTTTAATTATTTAGATTAGATCTAAATAATTAATCTTAAATCTAAATAGTGTAGTAATCGAATTGGATAGATCCCCATAGCCATCCGGTCATAGGAGAAAGTAGAGTTTTATGGCCCTCTCCTCCCATTCGATGGGATTCTCCTATGGTATGTAGGGGTACTGTGCAGTCTTTTTCATGAAGATAAATAATGAAAGAACCTAAAGCTTTATTTTAAATCTAATATATTATATGTTAGATCTGAAACTAGAGTTTAGTTGATTGTATGATTGTTTGTAAAAATATTTTATAAAATTTAAATCTATTTTCAAATATCGAACCCCAACCCATGTTAGCCCAAAATTTAATTGAGAATTAAGTGATCTAGATTTGAGAATCAAAAATCTAAAACATAAATTTCATAATTCATGGATTTATGGGTTAGCTCGAGTCAAGTCCATTTAACTAGATTAGACCTAGAGTTAGAAATCATTGATAATGGACTATGTTAGTAATTGATCAAATCCAATTAATAATTAATTATGATTGGGTTAATTCTTCTCTTAATCAATTCTCAATAGTTGTAGTTGGTCAGAGTTCATATATTTAATTAGACTAAGATGGACCTTGATCGAAGCTCTGTGGTCGAACTCAAGTCTATAAGTTGATCAAATTCAAATTATTTAACCAGTTGGAGTCTAAGGTAAGTATGGCAGTTTTATCGATGGTCATTAATTAGAAACTATTTGCATAGATTGAGTCTATGACGAGTTAATGGCATATCCCTCTCACTGATCTCACTTATCTAGCCAATATAGTGAATCATATTTTGATCAGATCACTTAATGATGAGGGTTCACCCATGTTTACTAGAAAATCAGTATGACTGATTTAGGTGCCCCTAGTTCAACTTGTCTATAGTTCTTTTCATGACTTGATGAAATCAGTGGAAGAATTTATGACTAGTTGGTTGGATCAACTTTTGTTTAATCTCTTTTGATTTGACTTGATGAAGTTAGTGAGAAGATTAAGATTAGCAAGTCGAGTCTTATTTTTCTTCACTTCATCTAATTAAATCTTCTAAAATTATTAGGTCTCTAAAATAAATAGTTATGGTGATAACTAGATCATAGTCTCTCTTTAAGTTGGATGATAATAGATCCAATAGTTTAGATGATCATTGGAGGTGCCACACATCTGGTGCTCATCTGGCTGTCAGAATTATCATTCATAATATGTTAATTTAGCTGTGTCTTTCTGATGATGGTCAGGTTGGCCGAGCCACACTCAGGCCTGGTCATTCATTTGTCAGATGTACTAAATTTTGACATATTAATGGTTGGACCTAACCAAAACTTTCAATGGAGGTGCCACATGCCTGCTGAAGAGGGGCAAAATTGAATGTTGAAAATTATTTGAAAAAATAATTGGTTAAGAACCAATCCATAGATGCACAGGGATTGATCGAGCCACATCGGACTTATGTGCAGCCTATGAGGATTCTGGTACCTACTAGAAAATTAGTGCAATTCTTCAAACTGGAGGTAGAGGCTACCAATTTGAATAAAATAGTAGGAGAACCTTAAGACTAAAGTCCATATCTTTAGGCTTAATCAATTCATATACTAATTAAATTTTGATTTTTTTTGTAGTTATAGCCACTACCTTGTCACTCCGATCATTATTAGATAGTGATAATTGATGGGATCAAATTTTAATAGTTGATATGGAAAGCTGAAAATAATCCTGGAATACGAATGGATCTTATACGTACTAACAGATCCAGCACCTGAAGAGCCAGCTTCGAACACCCACAGTACAGTTCGAGATACTTATCAAAAGTGCCTCAATGATCGAACTATGATTCGTTGCATTATATTGGCGGTAATGAATGATGAATTTAGCCATCGATTCGAGAATACTCAGCCTTAGGACATGTTATAAATGTTGAACGAGTCCTTTGGCATGCCCGACCAGAGGCACAAGATAAGTTGTGCTATCTTCAATGCTCGAATGAGGGAAGAAGTATCACTCACTGAACATGTACTGTACATGATCGAGATAATTGAGCGTTTGAGCAAGCTTGATTTTTCTCTGCATGAGCAGCTGGGGAAGGATGCCATATCTGAACTCTCTGCCTAAATTCTACCTCCTTTTTCTTACTCATTATCGAATGATAAAGCCTACAGTCAACTATCACGATTTGTTAAGGTTACTATAAAACTTTGAGAAGGATCACCAGCTCCATAAGGTATCGATGAATGTGGTGAGAGGTTCTTCTTCTGGGCATCAACTTTTTAAGAAAGGGAAGAAGAATAAAAGAATAAGAAAAGGATGTAAAGTGCTGGAGCGCCCAAGTCTTGTCAGATCAAGAAACCCAAGTCTGACTAGAGTCAGACAGAATGCTTCTATTACAAGAAACAGGAGCACTGAAAGAAAATTATCCTCAATATATTGCCTTCCTAGATCCGAACAAATTAAGAAAGAAGCAAGTTGTTGCTGGACAAAGTAATTATATGATAACACCTTGTAATTTTCAATTTGTGATTCTACTACTTGGGTATTAGATACCAGAAGTCCTTTTAATATTTATAATTCGTTGAAGGATCTGCAGGTCAATAGGAGATTTGAAGAAGATGAAAGATTCCTCAATATTGGATATGGAAGACCAGTTTCAATTCTAGCGCTAGAGATTATTATGTTTGTATTCAAATCCAATGTAATTGTTCTTAGTGAATATCACTTTTGTCTTTCTTTTTATTGAATATTATTTCTGTAGGCCTTTTGGCCATGTACAGTTATAAAATTTCAATAAAAAAGATATTTTAGTATCATTATGAATGGTGTTAATGTGTTGAATGAATAGCTGAACAATAAAATTATATATTATCATAACCTGTTAGTGTAATGTACACGTCCGGCAAACACCCTAAAATTGATGATGTCTCTGACATCTACCTTTGGCACTGTAGGTTAGGTCATGTTAATAAGAATAGAATAAACAGATTAACTCAAGAGAAAATCTTCAAAATCAGTGATTAGGAATCACTTCCAACCTGTGAGTCCTGTTTACTTGAAAAATGATCAAGTCATCTTTTATTGAAAAGATAAGCGAGCCAGTGAAGTTCTAGGTTTGATATATACTGATATATGTGGACCCATGAACACAAGTACCAGAGGTGGGTATTATCATTTCATTATGTTTACAGATGATCTATTAAGATATGGATACATCTATTTAATGACACATAAGTCAGAATTATTTGAAATATTCAAACGATTCCATAATGAAGTAGAAAATAATTAAAAGAATATTAAAATTCTTTCGTCCGATCGAAGAGGTGAATATCTCTCCAATGAGTTTTTGACATACTTAGAAGAGAATGAGATTCTCTCATAGTGGATCTTTTTGGAACACCACAACATAGTGGTGTGTCAAAAAGGAGGAATCGGATCCTGTTAGATATGGTTCGGTCTATGATGGACTTTGTAAGTCTGTCGATCTTCTTTTAGAGATATGTATTTGAGTCAGCTTATTATATTTTAAATAAATTTGTATAAGTCCGTAAGTAAAACATCACATGAGATGTGGACAGGACGTAAGCCAGTACTCTCTCACCTTGGGGATTGGGGGTGTCCGGCTTATATCAAACATTTGAAAACTGACAAGGTTGGACCTAAATCAGACAAGTATCTATTTATAGGATATCCAAAAGAGACTAAAGGATATTACTTCTACCTTGCTGATGAACAAAAGGTGTTCGTCAGTAGTAGAATAGTCTTTTAGAAGAGGTTTGACTTCGATAAGTGGCTAGAAGTCATGAAATCTGAAATCGAGTCCATGAAGGTCAACGATATATGGACATTAGTTAACCCACCTGAAGGGATAAAATCTATAGGGTGTAAGTGGATCTTCTAAAGGAAGAGAGGTGCAGACGAGAAGGTGGAGACCTATAAAGCCCATCTGATTATCAAAAATTACCGTCAATATTATGATATTGACTATGATGAGATATTTTTTTTGTGATAATGTTCAAGTCCATTCAGATTATGCTTGCAATAGTAGCACATCTGGACTATGAAATCTGGCAAATGGATGTAAAAACAACCTTTCTAAATGGAGAGTTGGAAGAAGAGATGTATATGATACAACCTAAAGGTTTCATATCCATAGATGAGTCTAAACTATGCAAGCTTTAGAGGTTCATTTATAGATTTAAGCAGGCATCTCGGAGTTGGAACATGAATTTTGATAAAGTGATCAGAACTTGTGGCTTCATTAAGAATGGAGAAGAACCTTGCATATACAAGTGGGTTAATAACTCTATGGTAGTATTTCTTATTTTGTATGTAGATGATATTCTCTTAGTCGAAAATGACATCTCTGCATTACAGAGAATAAAGGTTTGGCTATCATTACAGTTTTCTATGAAGGACTTGGGAGAAGTATCCTACATCTTTGAAATGAAGATCTATATAGATAGATCTAAGAGTAGTTGCTTGGGATTATCCCAGTCCACGTATATTGATACTATACTGAAAAAGTTCAGCATTGAGAATTTCAAAAAGGCTATCTTCTGATAGGTTATGGAATTTTCTCTCAAAGAGTGATTGTCCGACAACTCCTCAAAAGAGAGAGCGTATGAATAAAATTTCATATGCTTCAGTGGTAGGATCTATTATGTATGTCATGACATGTACGAGATCGGACATGGCATATTCACTAGAGATAGTGAGCAGATACCAGTCTGATTCAGGTGAGAACCACTGGAAGGTCATAAAGACCATCCTTAAGTATTTGAGAAATACTAAGGATCAATGGCTTATCTATGAAAAATTCAACTTAAAACTTATGGAGTTTACAGACTTCAATTTTTAGTCAGATCATGATGACAGCAAGAGCGTATCGGGATACATTTATATCTTGAATGATGGAGTAGTTTACTGGAAGAGTTTCAAACAACACATCGTAGTCGACTCTACTTACAAAGCAAAATATATCGCGATATCCGATGCTGCGAAGGAAGCTGTGTGGTTATAAAAGTTCATCGATGAGCTCAGAATGGCACTCTCTCTCAATGGTCCTATCTTGTTGTACTGTGACAGTACTAGCACCATTGCTCAAGCAAAAGAACTGAAGTCACATCAGCGCACCAAGTACATTCTGCGCCACTACCACCTGGTTTGAAAGATCGTGGATCGAAGTGACGTCGAGCTTCAGAAGATCGATGAAAAAAAAATCTGATCGACCCATTTACTAAAGGCCTTAGTGTCAAAGAGTTTGAAGATTAAAAATCAAAGATGGATATACGATACTGTACCAATTGGCTTTAGTCCAAATGAAATTATTGAAATTGTATCCAAACTAATCGTTAGCCTATTGACGGTTGTGTTAATCATTATAATTGTATATAATTATTGAATTAATAAATATTATTTGATTTTCTCATCACTGTGTGTACATCTTATTTGAACTCCTATATTTTGTGATGAAGTCCTTAGGACTATTTGAATCGATATAGGATGATATATTGTTTAGTCCTTAAACATTGTTCATGGCTAAATGATATGCTATTATTAGGATGATAGCTATATCAAGTGTAGATCATTATGTATCATGTGCATTAGTTATCCTCTTAACCAAGAAGTATGGAGACACTGACATGGCATGCAAGTGAGATATAGGAGTACATCTCACTGAACGTAACCAACTGCTGAGACTTTGCTATCAAAAGTAGCTCGCGAAGGATATAGGTATAAATATCTCTCCAATTTGAGATCACCACGGTGACTTACAAACAACTCACTGTACTTTGGTGCCAGACTATCTGAATTTTTAATTTAGTGATGAAAAATTTTTGGACACAGTCAAGTACTTACAAAGTCGGTGTGTGAGTCAAGATGGAATTGATCCCTTCGAATAAGTAAGAGTTAATGCATCAGTATGTTTAATTCAGTAAAACCTCGGTCGGGATAATCCATGTGATGGATTTGAAAGTTAAATACAATGTGCATGACTTTTTCAGGGTGATAGTTAAACCCTTGGTCACCTTGAGCATTAGGGTCAAAGGGATGAATTATATGATAACCATGTGTCAATAGGTTCTTGAATGTTGCTTTGCAATCTTTCTACCAATCTGAATATCGGGTACCATTGCTAGATGGTCATTTTGATTGGTATAGAAAATTATTCCTATACTATCAGCCTAGGTTCGAACCCATGAGGTCACACTTAAAAGAAGTTTTTGATTAATCATGTGGCTAATCGACGATTAAGAATCATTTAGGGTATAATAGTTAATTCGATTGATGATTAACCCTGTACAAGAGTTGTAATAAATTAATTCATTAATTGTTAGTGAATTGTATGAGGATTGATTAGCTATTAGATTGCTAATTAGCTCAATTTGATTGAGCATTGAGATTTAGATCAAATCTAATTGAATTGGATTCAATTTGGTTTATTTCAATTAGGTTATGAGATGACCTAATCGTTAAGGATGTTTGATTCCTGATTTGATCGAAACTTGAGCTCGATTAATTTTAATTAATTAAAATTTAATCGAAACTATTTACTATCTAATTAGATTAGATTTAGTGATTTAATTATGTCTAACCTAATTTGGTTAGATTAAGAACCTAATTGGATGAGAAATTGAATTCAAATTCAAACTGGACATATCTCCTATGCCTCTTTTCTCCACACCCACCTTTTCTTCACATGAGAAAATTCTTACGTGAATTCTTTTTTCATGTCCAGATGGTTCTATTGCCTCTTCTCAAATTGTTTTGGATGAGGATAAGTTGATTTGTCATTCGAATTCAAAAGATGTTTGAATTTGACTTGAAACCACCTTAACCTTATCCTCAACCTTTCATTGGTGCCATCTCCTTGGAAAGGCTGATTTGTGCAATGAATTGAGAAGGATTTCGTGTGAGAAATATCTCACACCTCTACCCCTTTGACTCCTCATTTGGATAAGAATGAAGTGGTTTTAGTTTGAATTCAAAATGGTTTGAATTCGAACTAATTCAAACCACTTCATCCTTATCCCTTTTCTCTCCACGTCATCTTTATAATATCTCAAAATTTTGTGCGATAGAGGTTAGGAAATCATCATAGAAAATTGTTTCTCAATGAGAGGGGGCGTGAAATAGAGAGGAGGTGGGCTTCTGTGCGTGAGAAATAGAGGAAGAATCCTTCCTCTTTGGGCGTGAGGCCTAGGGTAGGTTCTAGGGTTTCGGCTCTAGATTTCTGTATGAGAAAAAATACAAGAGGGTCTTGCTTTTGTCTCCCACACTACCACCTCCTCGAGTTGCTTCATCTTCTGATCTGGAAGTGTTTGGGTAATCCGAAGGAAGGAGCTTATTCCAGCTATTCAGTGCCTTCTGTGCGAGCTAGTACTCTCGGAAAGGACAATCCATTCGGAGCTTTGAGTGGACTATCTATAGAGGTTGGATGAGCTGTGCAGCTACTTGACATCAGAAAGAATCTCATACCATACTTATCAGCAGTGGCAATCATCAACCCCGATAAGGTAATGAGTTCTGAACTCATCTGATCAAATATAATGATTAGATCTGATTCAGTACATCGATATGATTGATACAGTTTTCATTTACATCAGATTTTATATCCAAAATTTCATATCATAGATCCTCAGTAGGTAGTTTAGATCTGATCTAAAGCATACATAGGAGATTAAAATATTTAATCTACTATCTTCCACTAAAAAGATTTTAAAACTACATGCTTTGAACTGCTTGTTTTTCCATCAACCCTAGCACCATAGAGGCTCCTCCCTCGCCGACGATGAGGACTCCCATGCCATCTCCAATGCCGTCGACTCCGAGGCCATTGAAGACTTCCTCAATGCTGTCTTCGACTCTCTCTTTCCGATCAAGGTAAGTTAAGATTAATCTCCGTGAGGTATATATTTCATTTTATCAAGAAAAATGATGGAAATTTCATGAGCAACTATGGAGAACTAGAGGATCGCTAAAGTTTTTTTTTTAGTTCCATCTTAAGGCATGTTAACTCCCTTGCATGGTATTGTAGTCCATAATATGCAAAGATCCTTGCTCATGGGTCCTATTTTTGCTCTATCTTTTTGTCCGTCTCCCGTCTATATGCTCATTCTTGTTTCCATATGATTGGGACCTTCTTTTCTTACTTACTATATAATAAATATTTTGAAGGAGAGGCTTCTCAATTGTTTAGATATGACACCAAGCTGATCTTTTTTGCTTCTCAATTCTTTTCATTTCTTTTGCCATGTATAGATATGACATCAAGCTGATCTTTCATTTTTATGTGGTTTGCTTAATTGTTTAGACTTGTTTGTGATGCACGAAGTTTTTTTGTAATAGTGTTAGTGGGATGGATGTATTGTTGGAAGAGTTGCAAGTATAATTGGCATCTATCATTGCAATGCTCATAAACCTCCATACGGCTCTTGTTTCATTGAATGGTTTGTTGGAAACATATTGTACTTATTTGTTCATTAAAAGAAGAAATAAGTGAAGAAGGGTTAGTGAGAATGATCGACAAGTTATCAGGGAGATTAGTTTGAGAAGGATCATCTTTGATTTTGATTTGGCATGCATAGAGAATACGCGTATGGATCAGAGAAGTTTTCATAAATTGTGTGATATGTTGAAAACTGTTGGAAGATTATCAAGTACGAAGAATATGTGTGTAGAAGAGATGGTTGCGATATTTTTACATATATATGCTCATCATGCAAAAAATCAGATAATTAAAAGATAATTTGTGAGGAGTGGCGAGACTATTAGTAGGCACTTTACTGCCGTATTGAACTCTATCCTTCTTAGCTATGAGATATTACTCAAGAAACCAGAGCTTGTGCCTGAAAATTCAACTGACTACAGATGGAAGTGGTTTAAGGTATCTTTTAATATTGGTTGAGAGATTTTATATTATTTTGTAATTTACAAAAGCACTGCATTAATTATATTTTTTTATTTTAGAATTGTCTAGGTGCTTTAGATGGAACATATATTAGCTGCACTATTCATGATACTGAGAAACCTAGGTATAGAATAAGAAAAAATGAAATAGCTATGAATGTTTTAGGAGTTTGCAGTCAAGATATGTAATTCATCTATATTTTAGTTGGATGGAAAGGGTTAGCTACGGATGGTAGAGTGCTAAAAGATGCAATATCAAGACCTAGAGGTTTAAAAGTATCGCAAGGTAATAGTTTTAGTTATTTTGCAAATAAACATATTAGGATTACATAGATATTGGGTTTGTTTTCTAACCTAGTTTTATTTATGGTAGGTTTCTATTACTTATGTGATGCTGGATATACAAATGGATAAAGATTTTAACTCCATATAGAGGTCAACGATATCATTTGAATGATTATAGACAGAATCATCAACCTAGAATGCCACAGGAGTTCTACAATTATAAGCATTCATCTGCTAAAAATGTTATCAAGAGATGCCTTGGATTTCTTAAGATGAGATGGGCCATTTTTAGAGAGAGGTCATTTTATCCTGTAAAAACTCATGCATGAATTATTTTCGCTTGTGCTGTACTCCATAATCATATTAGGAGAGAGATGTCCATTGACCCATTTGAGAATGAGGTGTTGGAGGTCATTCCATTGGAAGACAAAGGCATTGAAGGAGATTTTATAGATCATGTTGCGACTTCAGGTACTTGGAATCAGTTTAGGGATAATCTAGCACAGGAAATCTAGGATGAGTCCAGAGCTTGAAGTGTTGTGCTATCATTTATGTAATTTGAACATTACGTGTTGAATGTATTTGAGTTTGTAGATTTATTTAATTTAATAATTTTTGTTGAACTTTAATGTTGTAGACTTATCTAATGTAATTGGAACCTTGTTTTGGTCCTTTGAAATTGTGTAATGTTATGGAATTTCTATTTTCATTGTATAGATATTATTTGTAATGCGATCTTGACTTGTTATGATTGTATAGATATGAATATGGATGCCAGTGGAAGTCAAAGAGGGACTCAGAATAGTAATCAGGCAAAGAAGCATCAATGGATAGCAAAGCAAGATGCTTTGCTAATTGATTGCATGCTTGACTTGAAAACTGACTCTTTCTGGAGTGTGGAGAAGGTAACAATTTCAAACCTAGATTCTTATTGTAGCTTGAGAAAATAATGGAAGCAAAATTGCCTGGATGTAGTCTCAAGGCTCAATCGCAAATTCATTCAAGGCATAAACTATTGAAGACACAATACAGTGCTATTTATGATATGTTGTATCAGGCATCCAGATTTGGATGGGATACAACTAGGTGTTGTGTGACTTGCGAGCAGGAAGTATGGGACCAGTGGTTAAGGTGTATAATAAATATTAAGTGGTACTTACAATTTTGATGCTTATTATATAGTTTATTGAATTGCTCTTTTTTTTTCTTTTTTGTCATTATAACAGAGTCATCCAACTGCAGCTGGCCTTCGGAACAAGCCATTTCCTTAATAGGAGAGCCTTTCGATCATACTTGGAAAAGATTGAGCAACAGGTCAGAGGGCCGAAGATCCTACAGATGTAGCTGCTGACATTCTCATAGATACCATCAACCTCGATGAGGAGGTCCAGTTCCGAAGTCATGAAGGCTTTAAGAGTAATAGCCCAGCACCCCAGCCATTTGTTAACAATATACAAGATCAGAGCAACTCTTCAGTCCAAAACCAATCCACCTCTAGAAAGAGGAAAGCTAATATGGAGGAAGCTCTCATAGGCTCTTTAATTAAGTTGGTGACAATATTGGCACTTTGTGCAAGAATAAAGGTGACTCTGAAATAAAGGTGACTTATTATACATATATAATAAAGGTGACTTAGTATACACACATACATACATACATATATACTAAAGGGTACTGTATCCTCGCTGCTTGGGACAAGCAGCTGCGGTGCATTCGAGACATAGCAAGTTACTTCAAGAACCTCTCTGCTTGCTATGAGTTTCAGCAAACGATTTATGAAGGATTACTTGCTGTTTAGAATTTGGGTCTAGATGAGTCATAGATGGTTGAAGTAGGAGAGATCATTGCACACGCTCCCTATACTTCGAAGTACTTCTTTTCATTGCCCATGAGTGTGAGGAAAACTTATGTGTTGAAGAAGCTCGGTTTAATATGAGTAACACACCTCAATATTTGCTTTAGAGAATGATAGTAGCTTCTTTAGTAGTGATGGTTGTCATTTCGATGACTTTATATGCTAGAAAAGCGGTTCTTTATCTATTTGTTTAGATACTTTGGACTAGTTAACTTATGGATGGTTACTATGTTTATCATCTAATTAATCAGAAGTTATGCGAAATCAATTATGTGTTTTTTATGTTATTTTGAATGTTGATATACTTTTGAGTATTTGGACCTATTCTCATGTCAATTGATTATTTTGTGGTATTTACTTGATGGATTTATTTTATTTTGGTAGTTACTTTTATTATGTGAAATGAGAAGTGATTCAGTTTAGTGTATTTACTTGATGAATTTTCATGTGTAGATTGGATTGTGGGGTTTAGTACAAAAATACTTGATTGTTTAGGTTTATATATGAATTATTGATGATATATAAAGTTTTGCTGATCCATTGTCGGTGATGGGGCATGTCGGTTGTCGGCAGGGTGATTGGTCACTGACGAGTGGGCCGGTGATAAGCTTGGGTGTCATGGGTCTCGAGCACCATGGGTATCATGTGATTATGTGATGATAATGAGTCAAATTTGTTGGAGGGTATTTAGTAAAAGGATTATATTACTTGGTAATCATTTTGCTGCACCGAACATGTCAATGTAGATTACCAATAATTTATTACAAGATAACCTGGGCATACAAAACACTGCAAATGTTGACGGAAAATTCTTCGATCTGATTAGATTGCTAGGGTGCGTTTTGAAAATTTTTCTATTCAAAAGCTTACATAACAATTATGGATTACCTTGATCATAGCGGAATAGGGATCAAATCCCTAGAGGTTGCTTGAATCCGTTCCTTGCGAGGCCTGAAAGTTCAAGCCCTCTATTTCGTACGCACGCCAAGCTCCATAGGAAAGACGGATAATCTTCGATGCCTCAATCTTTAGAAGAGAAGTAGGGAGGTAAGGGATCAGATCTCATGTGTTTGGAAAGGAGTCTTCACACCAAGAGATAGGGCACCACAAAGTTCTCCATGCTAAGAAGGGACACCTCCCTATCTTATGTCGCACATACTACTCCCTCCAATCCATGGTAGTTTAGTTGTTATTTTTGTTGCACAAAACAATCACCACTTTACCCTATAATAGGGTCCTCCCTTTAATAGATGTGGCATCCCATATCTATTCAATGTCCAAATTGGTTAGGAGTCCTTGTCCAACAAGAAACCCAAATAAGAAAGGTTTTGCGCCAATCTTCACACGTGAACTCTTCACCATGCGCATGAGGAATAGGGCTGAGATTTTTAATGCTGATTTTCTTCTCTTGGTCTGCTTCTCATGAGAGAGAGTCCTAAGTACATGGGACTTTTGGTTCTAAACCAAATTGGCTCAAATTTGACTCGATTTGGATCCGATTTGAACTCAATTCGAACCAGATTCGAAGAGCCTGTCAATCCTAATCTAATTAGAATTCTGATCTAAATCTAACTTAAATTTTAATCAAATTAATTCTTAATTAAATTAGATCTAATCTGAAATTAATTAAGATATAAACTCAATCTCTCATAAATCTCTTGGATCATTGATCAGATCATTATCATCTCTAAAATTAAATCTGAACCTCATGTCTAATGCTAGCTAGACATAGTTAACTTGTTTAATCCTACATGACCTTTAACTTAATTCTCATTTAAGCTAATATATTTGTTCAATCAAGTCAAGTACTTCCAAATTGAACTTATAGACTTGGTTCAAATTTTTTCTACATTGTTTGATTTTGTGCGTGACTCTACTAAGCTGGTAGCACAAGAACAGCTTTCTGCACTAATCGAAGTTATCATCTAGCAATGATTTTCAACGTTCGGATAGGTTGAATATATATAAGGCAATATTTAAGAACCTATGCATATGGTTATCGCATAATTCTTTCCTTGGATCTCGAATGCTCAAAGATGATCTAGGATTTAACTATCAACCCTGAATGAGTCATCTATATAGTATTTTAACCTTTCACATCCATCATATGGATTATCCAAGCCCAGAGTTTACTAAATTAAAATACAGTGATGCATTATATCCTATAATATTGAAGGGTCAATCCCATCTTGATCTACACCAAGACTTCCCAAGTATTTGATTGTACTTAGTAGCCTTCCGTCACTGTATTAGAAATACAGATAGTCCGACACCAAAGTACAGTGAGTTGTTTGTAAGTCACTATGGTGATTTCAAGTCTTAGGAATACTTATGCCTACTTGCTTCGTGAGCTGTTCTTGACAGTAGAGCACTCAGCAGGTGAGTCACTTGTTTAGTGATGATGTACTCCTACATCTCACTTGTATGCCATACCAATATCTCCACACTCTTTGGTTGTAAGGATAACCAATCTATATGGCACACAATGATTTATACTCGATGAACATCATCATTCTGTAATGATGTATCATTTGGTCATGAATATTAAGAACTATTCGATAAATCCTTCTTTATCAATTATCATATAGTTCTAAGGACTTCATCACAATATAAGAGTTCTAATAAAAAAATATATATCTTGTAATGAAATATCAAATATCTTTTATTCATTCATAATTCATATACAATTACAAAGAGCACAATCATTCAAACGATTGACTTTAGGACATATTTTTTAACAACTCCCACTTAGACTAAAGTCAATCGGTACAGTATCTAATACATATCTTCCATTTATGTTCGTTGGACTCTTTGATTTCGAGGGCTGTAGTAAATGGGTTGGCCAAGTTCTCCTTTCCGTCGATCTTCTGAAGCTCGACATCATCTTGATCCATGATCTCTCCAATCACATGATAGCGATGCAGAATATGCTTTGTTCTCTAGTGGGACTCCAGTTCTTTCGTTTGAGCTATGGCTCTAGTACTGTCATAGTATAGCAGAACAGGACCATCAAAGAAGGGTACAACTTCAAGCTCACTGATGAACTTTCTTAACCAGATCGCTTTCTTAGCAGTATCGAATGCCACAATGTACTCCACCTCGCATGTTGAATCGCTACAGTGCACTGCTTGAACTTTTCCAGCAGATCGCTCCTCCATTCAGGGTAACATATAACCTGACATGCTCTTGCTATCATTATGATCTGACTGAAAGCTGGAATCAGTATATCCCATAAATTTCAAGTCAGTATTTTCATAGATAAGCCATTGGTCCATACTATTTCTCAAATACTTAAGAATTATCTTTATAACCTTGCAATGGTTCTCATCCAGATCAGACAGGTACCTACTCACCATCCCTAGTGAGTGTGCCACACCGATCTTGTACATATCATGACGTACATGATAGATCCTATTACTGAAGTATATGAAATTCTATTCATATACTCTCTCTCTTGTAGAGTGGTCTGACAATCCTTCTTAAAGAGAGTAATTTCATGATCTATCGGAAGATAGTCTTTCTTGAAATTTTTCATGCTGAACTGTTTCAACATGGTATCTATGTACGTAGATTGGGATAGTCCAAATAGCCTTTTAGATCTATCTCTATACATCTTCATTTCTAGGATGTAGAATGCTTCTCTCAAATCTTTCATGAAGAACTATGAAGACAGTCAAAACTTTACACTTTATAAAGTAGGAACGCTATTTTTCATTAACAGTATGTCATCTACATACAGTACAAAAAGATAACTACAGAACCATTAGCCCATTTATAAATGTATGGTTCTTCTCCATTCCTAATGAAGCTATATATTTTGATCACCTTATTAAAATGCATGTTCCAACTTCGAGATACCTGCTTCAATTTATAAATAGATCTCTGAAGCTTACATACCTTTGATTCATCTGTAGATGTGAACCCTTCAGGTTGTATCATATACACCTCTTCTTCCAGCTTCCTATTAAGAAAATGGTTTTGACATCTATTTGTCAGATTTTATAATCAAAATATGCTACTATCGCAAGCATAATCCGAATGGACTTGAGCATTGCCATAAAGAACATCTCATCCTAGTCAATACCATAATGTTGACGATATCCTTTGGCAACCAAACGGACTTTATAGATCTCCATCTTTCTATCTGCATCCCTTTTCTTTAAATTTTATTTACACCCTATGGGTTTAATCCCTTCGGTGGATCAATAAGTGTCCATACACTATTGACCTCCATGGACTTCATCTGGGATTTCATGACCTTAAGCCACTTTTTAGAGTTCGACTTTTGCTTGGCATCCATATAGATGATCGGATCCTCATCGTTCTCATGAGTTCAACAAGATCACCATCTTGGACCAAGAAATCATAGTATCTGTCCGACTGATATGATACTCTATTGGATCTCCTTAAAGGTACCTCAACAATGGGCCTTGGATTTGATCTTATCATATCCGATTCTATATTTTCGTTATTTGTGTCAGTTCTTCTATTGATTGAACTTCATCAAGTTCAACCTTAGAGACATCGGTTTCTTCATTAAGAAACTTCTTTCTAAAAAGACTGCGTTATTACTGACGAACAATTTTTGTTCTTCAGTAAGGTAGAAATAATACCTTTTAGTTCTTTTGGGTATCTCACAAAATAACACTTTCGGATCGTGGTCCAAGCTTGTCAGTATACAAATATTTGACATAAGTCGGACAGCCCCAAACCCTAAGGTAAGAGAGCATCAGCTTACGCCCAGTCCATATCTCATATGATATTTCATGACTAATTTGCTTGGAATCCTATTCAAACATGATGAGCAATCTCAAGAGCATAACCCCAAAATGAGATCGACAATACTTTCTCTCTTGAGGAGTTGTCAGACAATCCCTCTTTGAGAAAGAAATTCCATGGTCTATCAAAAGATAACCATTCTTAGAATTTTTCATGCTGAACCGCTTCAGCATGGTATCAATGTATGTGGACGGGGATAACCCAAGCATTCTCTTCGATATATCTCTATAAATTCTTCATTCCCAGGAGGTAGGATGCTTCTCTCAAGTCCTTCATGGAGAATTAAGATGATAGCCAACCCTTTATTTTCTGTAATACAGAGATGTCATTCTCGATTAAAAGAATGTCATCCACATACAAAACATAAAATACTACCACAGAATTGTTAACCTATTTGTAAATGCAGGGTTCTTCTTCATTCCTAATGAAGCCATACATTCTGATCACTTTATCAAAATGCATATTCTAACTCCTGCTTACCTACTTCAATCCATAAATGGATCTCTGAAGCTTACACACCTTAGACTCATCTGTGGATATGAAACCTTCAAGTTGTATCATATACATCTCTTCTTCTAGCTCACCATTCAAAAAAGATGTTTTCACATCTATTTATCAGATTTCATAGTCCAGATGTGCTACTATCGTAAGTATGATCTGAATGGACTTGAGCATTGCCACAGAAGAGAATATCTCGTCATAGTCAATACCATGATATTGATGATATCCCTTAGCAATCAGACGAGTTTTATATATTTCTACCTTTTCGTCTACGGCCCTCTTCCTCTTGAAGATCCATTTATACCTTATGGATTTTTTCTTTTAGGTGGGTCAACTAATGTCCACACATCATTGACCTTCATGGATTCCATTTTGGACTTTATGGCTTCAAGCCATTTATCAGAGTTGGACTTCTGCATTGCATCCATATAGGTGATTGGATTCTCAATATTTTCATCGAGTTCAATAGGATCCCCATTTCGGATAAAAAACCATAGTATCTGCCTGGTTGGCGTGATACTTTATTGGATCTCTTTAATGGTGTATCTACAACAGGCTCCAGATTTGATCCAATTAAATCTGGTTCTGTGGGTTTACTAGATTGTATCGATTCTTCTACTCGTCGAACTTCATTAAGCTCAACTTTAGAGGCACTAATTTTTTCACTAAGGATTTTTTTCTAAAACATGTGCCTTATTACTGACTGACACTTTCTGTTCATCAGCAAGGTAGAAGTAATACCCCTTAGTTCTTTTGGATATCCTATGAAATTATACTTGTCAAACCTAGATCTGAGCTTATCTATTCTAAACGTCTGACATAAGCCAGACATCTTCAAATCCTAAGATGTAAGAGTATTGATTTATGTCCAATCCATATCTCATATAGTGTTTTATTTACAAATTTACTCGAAATTCTACTAAGTACATAGCAAGCTGACTTGAGTGCATATCCTTAAAAAGAGATCGGTAGATTAGAAAAGCCCATCATAGATCGAACCATGTCCAATAGGATTCGATTCCTTCTTTTTGAGATGCCATTGTGCTGTGGCATTCCAGGAGGAGTCTATTGTGAGAAAATCTCATTCTCTTCTAGATATGTCAGAAATTTATCGAAAAGATATTCACCTCCTTGATCAGATCAAAGAGTTTTAATGCTCTTCCTAGTTTATTTCTCTACCTCACTATGGAACCGTTTGAACATTTCAACGATTCAGACTTGTATTTCATCAAATAGACGTATCCATATTAGATAGGTTATCTGTGAACGTAATGAAGTAATGATACCCACCTCTGACACTTGTGCTCATAGGTCCACATACATCAGTATATATGAGACCTAGAACATCACTGGTTCGCTCATCTTTTTAGTAAAAGGTAACTTGGTCAACTTGCCAAGTGGACAAGACTCGCAGGTTGGCAATGATTTATAATCATTGTCTTTGAGGATCCCCTTTCATTTTAACATGTTCATCCTATTCTTGTTAATATGACCTAGCCTACAATGCCAAAGATAGGCATCTAAGACATCATCTATCTTAGGATATTTTTTTGATGTGTACATTACACTAGGCCATGATACAACATAAATTCTATTATTCAAGTATCCGTGAATTATAGTAACATCATTCAAAATAATATCATAAAAATTTTCTTTATTAAAATCTCATAATTTCTTTGGCCAAAAGGTCTGCAAAATTACATTCAATAAGAAACTAAGATACAAATGACAATCATTAAGAACAATGATATGAGAATTAAACATAAGTTTGATAATTCCTAAAGGTAGAACTGGAACTGATCTTCCATCTCCAATATTTAGGAATCTCTCACCATCTTTAAATCTCCTACTAATCTGAAGTCCCTACAATGAATTAAAATATTAATAAGACTACCAGTATCTAATACCCTGGTCATTGTATCACAAATAGAGAAGTTGCAAGGTGTTATCATATAATTACCTTGCCCAGCAACCGATTGCTTCTTCTTCTTTGGCATGTTCAGGTCAAGGAAAGCTATGTATTGAGGACAGTTCCTCTTCCAATGACCTTGCTTCTTATAGTAGAAGCACTCTACCTGACTCTGGTCAGACTTAAACTTGGCCTTCTTGGTCTGACCCCAGCAATTGGAACCTTTTTATTCTTTTCTTCTTCCCTTCTTAAGGGATGATGTCTGCCCGAGGAAGATCTTTCCACCACATTCACCATCTCCTTGTGGAGCTGATGATCCTTTTCAAAAGTCTGCAGCAATCCAATAGACTGTGGCAGCTCATTACAGGCTTCGTCAGTCGATAATGACTGAGAAATGAGAGATAGGACTTTGATAGAAAATTCAGAATTGCATCCTTTCCAAGCTGCTCGTGTAAGGAAAATCCAAGCTTGCTTAGATGTTTGATTTATTCAATTATGTACAATACATGATCGATGACCGATGCCCCATCTCTCATCCTGATATTGAAAATAGTACAACTGATCTTGTGCCGCTCAACATCATCGGGAGTGCCGAAAAACTTGTTCAACATCTTGAGCATGACTTATGGCTAAGCTTCTTCAAATTTATGGTTGAACTCATTGTTCATGGCCGCTCGTATGATACAATGCACCATGGTGTAGTTGTTGAGCCAATTTAGGTAAGTGTTTCCAACCTCACTGTGAGCGTTTGGAGTGGGCTCCTCAGGTACTGAATCTATTAGCACATATAAGTTCCACTTGTGCTCTAAGACTATTTTAATTTTGGTACTACTTATTGAAATTTGATCCCGTCAGTTTATCACTGTCCAGTAGTGATTGGAGCAACAAGTTGGTAGCCATAACTGCACAAAAGCAAACCAAAATCTAATTAGTATATGAATTAACTAAGCCTAAAGACGTGGACTTTATGAAGGAAGGAAATAGTTTCTCTTCAGATAGCTCAGATTGCATCTAAAATTTTTTTATTAATCTACATGATTAAGGATCAAATCCTTACCTGATTAGCAGTGGAGCCAAAGATTAAATCTTCAAAAATCTGAAACAAACCTTCACGAAGGCCTGAAAGTGCAGACCCTCTACTTCGCATACACGCTAGACAATGTAGAAAAGCAGGATGAACTCTGATCAAATTACCTTCGCAATCCAATCAAACGAGGGAGGAGAGATGCTAGTGTGATGCCTCACACCAGCAAGGAGGATGCCCAAGGTGGGCCCATGGTAAGGAGAAGGGGCGGCACTAAGGGGAGATGCCAAGCAGAGGAAGGTAGGGGCTCCCTCTTCTCATGCCTCTCTCTCTCTTTCTCTCTTCTCTCAATCTGATTTTTTGCTATTTGCTTTCTATGCATCTATAAGTAGAGACTCTCTCCATTTATAGATAAATCTCATGACTCAATAAGTATAGGACTCCTAACTTAAATATGCTTTAAATCAGTCCAATACTCATGAAAGAAGGACTCCTACATGAGATACAATTCCCATCACATATGGCATCCACATTGCATCCATTCCCACACCCATATGGAACGCCCACAACCAGCACCATTCTAGGTGCTGGTCGGCTCAAGAGAGAGAGAAATCTAAGTGCAAGTGGGATTCTTAATATCTCATCCAAAACGGATCTGATTCAAATCCAATTCGAAGCTAGTTTGAAATAATTTCAAAAGGCTATCAATCCCAAACTCTTTAGGACTTTTGTAGCAAGTCTAACTTAAAATTTTAGACTCAATTAAATCTAATTAATTCAGATCTAATTTAAATTAATTAGTACTTAAATTCAATCTTTCATATGCTTCATGGATCATTGATCAGAAACTGTTCATCCCTGGGATCGAACCTGAACCTCATGTGTAGTGCTAGCTAGACATAGTCAACTCTTCAATCCTGTTTGACCCATAACTTAATTCTCAATAAAGTTAGCTTATATGTTCAATCAAGTCAAGTACTTCCAAAGTAGATACATAAATATAGGCCAATACTTTCCTACAGTATCTGACTTGTGTGTGTGACTCCATAAGTTCAAATACTAAGTCGGTAGTATAGAAATAGATTTTTACACTAATCGAGATACCATGTAGCAATGGTTTTCGATATCTAGATAGGTCGAATTATCACAAAGAAATATTTCAGAACTCATACACATGGTTACCGTATAATTCATTCTTTTGACCCTGAATGCTCTAGGATGGTCTCAGGTTAACTGTCAACCAAGATTGCTTTATTCACATTGTATTTCAACTTTTCAAATCCATCTCATGGATTACCCTGATCAAGGCTTTATTAAATTGAAATACAGTGATACATCAACTTTAATAATCTGGAGGGATCAATCCCATCTTGATCCACACACAGACTTCGCAAGTACTTGACTATACCCAGTAACCTTCCGTCACTGCATTAGAAATCTAGATAGTCTAGCACCAAAGTATAGTGAGTTGCTTGTAAGTCACTATGGTGATCTCTGGTATGAAGGATACTTATACCCATATGCTTCGCGAGCAGCACTTAACAGCAGAATGCTCAGCAGGTGAGTTACTTATTCAGTGATGATGTACTCATACATCTCACCTGTATGCTATACCAGTGTCACCACACTCCTTGGTTAAGAGGACAACCAACCCATATGGCACACAACGACCTCCACTCAATAACATCATCATTCTATAATGACGTATCATTTGATCATGAACATATTTAAGAACTATACGATAAATCTTTCTTTTATCGTA
>KE508898.1:36203-52477 GCA_000441515.1 Elaeis oleifera | reverse complement strand
TTTTCCTTCACTCCCTCCCCTCTTCAACATTGTCAAGAAAGTCGTCCTCTCTCTATCTCTCTCAAGAGAGTTCCAATGCTGATCAATTCCTCTACTCTTTCTCAAAGGGGTTCTAATGCTGGCTGGTTCCACCATACACTCTCTCGACAGGTGTTCCATAGCCGATCTCTTCCTCCCTCTCCCCCTTCCCTGTAAGTCCCTCTCTCTCTCCTCCTTCTCAATCTCTCCCTCCTCTCTCTCCTGCTCCTCTCCTTATCCCTCTCCCGTGCTCCCTCTCCCTCTCCCCATTTCGGGATGCCCTGGCATGGTACGATAGGGACTCATATCATACCGAATCAATCACCAACTAGTATAAGCCCCGGTATTGATCCGGTAAACCTCGTATTTCATGCTATGGTTTCATTCCTTATATGTTGTGTTTTACTACTTATTGGCTGTCTAGCTCACCACTTCTACCGTAACAAATTGATCAGCTATAAAGAGCTTCTTAGCAAATCAATGGATCAAGCATTGTTGCTAGTTGGCGAGCTTTAGTTAGAGCATTTTCTTTAGACCAAATTTTTAGATTGTTTCAAGGAATTAATGAATTTTGTTAAGGATTTATTATTTGTTAGTTTTGGAGGAAAACACTTCTTTAGTTGGAAGTTTTATAGTTGTTACTTATCTTTGCTTAGAAATGTTATGAAATTGATATAGATTACTATGTTGGGAGATTTTATAATTATCATTTTATGGAGTGTGGTAGTTAGATGGTCTTATTTAGTTTGTGATTGTAGCTAAGTTCTTTGATATAATAATTATGGACCATGATCTTGCTTATAGTTTTGAGAAAATTTTGGATTGTCATATACATGAATCCTGAAAGCTAGCATGTGTCATGACACTAGGTCTAATTATTGAGATCTTGGGTATTATTTAATCAAATCATTGCTAACCAAAAAGACTAAGCAAAGGAGATCAATCATCAACTAACCTCAGCAGAACCCAACACAATCTCATGTCAGGTCTAGGTGCACTAACCTGAGCAGAATGCAACACAATCTCATGTCAGGTCTTGGTGCAGGCTTTTCTGATAAATAGAAAACAAACACAAGATATCCTCGATTTCTTCAGCACATTCCAAACCTAATCTGAGTGCTATACCTCATCCCATCATTTCGGTCGCTCTCTCTCTCTCTTTCTCTCTCTATGATCATGAAAGACCTGAATGAATACGAAACAAAAACTTGATACCAGACCTAACACCCAGATATTATCTGGCATGGAGTTCAATAAGGGGTTCAGGATCAGTTTGGTACGGATAGTTCAGGTTCACATGTCAGCATATTTGAACTCAACCAGAATATGGCCAACATAAAATTCCTGATTGAAAACAGTTGTATTGAGGGCAACAACAGCAGTCTTCATTACATAAGTAACAATATGTCATGGTTGCTTCGGTAACATGATGCAGTGATAACAAGTGTTGATTCAAGGACTACTATTTTAAGAGCACTTATATCTTTTATTTAGTGCTGACATTTCAAACAAAAAACAGGCCACAAATGGTAACTATGACAACTACATATTCCAAGTCTACATGGTATAACTTAATGATGCAGTATATAAATAAGATATAATCTCTTTCTAGCTTATATTGGATACTAATTTATTGAAATTTAACATTTTAAAGCTTTTCAAGAAGTACCTTCCATTGATAGGGCAGTATGAACTATGAAATGGTTCAGTCTCTCTGCTTCTTGCCGTTGTTCATCCTGGTCTGGATCAAACAGAATACATGCGTCGAAATTCCCATCACCAGCATGAGCAACAACCATGCTAGTGACATACACAGAATATTTAAACAATGTAAGAAATTTGTGCCCGTATGTCAACTAAATTCAACATAACTCCTTCAACCTTCATCATTGAAGTACATGATAGTTGACATATATTTAATCCTATTTGGTAGAGCAGGTAGGTGAAACAACCTACCACAACAATGGTGATGCATTGAGCTCTTGTTTAGATTGTGAAATGCACTCTGCAAGCCTTGATAAAGGAACGCATACATCCTTCAGAAAAAAACATTAGTGAGTAGGAATAGCAGAAAATTTCGGCTACCTCAGTTTCAGAAGTTATATGGAACAGTGGACCTGTTCCTCGTAATATGTCTTTTCCAAGTGAGAATAATAAGCAAGAAGACAGGAAAGTTTGGTTTAGTGCCTTTCAAATTTCATTTCCACTTTATACTTCTCAATGCTTGCAAGTTCTAAAACAACTTCCATCAAGTCCTCTTGAATGTATGACGGTTCAATTCAATGAAAAACATAAAAGTTCCCCATTAATGAACCTTTTCTAAACTTTTATTCAAACCAAGTGCCATGTCCACTTTTGCAATGTTTTCAAATATCTTTTCATTACATCAATCATTGCTATTTAGGTCTTTTATAATCAATTGATTATTGTTTGTTGAACCATTTCCATGTAATTTCTCAACTAAAACCAACAACACATTCTATTACATTCTGCTTTCTCAATACATGGATCCACATTGGCACTAAAACTACTTGGCGAACAAATGTAATAAAAAAGATTTTGAAATAAACATGAAATAGATGCATCTCTATCAAATTCACTCAACAAATAGGATTTTTGCATTGTCTATTGCAGCGCTCGCCGAACCGCCCTGAACTAAATGGTTCAAGGTGTGCCGAACAGTACTAGTAGCTAACTGGTACGGTTCGGGCATTCGATTCAGAATGCCAATGAAAATGGAGGGAGAAAAAGAGAGGAAGAGAGAGAGAGAGGAAGGAGAGGGAAAGGCTGGCGATGACCGACGGTGGCCCACCGAGGCCTTCAAAGCTCAATGGTCTCCCACGAGAAGAGAGAGAGAAAGATAGAGAGGGAAGGAGAGAAGAAGAGCGAGGAAGCGGTGGGGAGGCCACTGGAGGGCCATTGTGGCTACTAAATGGCCCAAGGTCCGCCTTGCAGTCGCTGCAGGTTCGTAACAAAGACGATACCTCTGTTTCGTCATGATGAAGCCAACAAACCTATTGTTGACTTCATTATTTATTGTGTTTTTAAAAAAACATGGTGAAACAGGGACGTCACTTCAAACCTGCAGTGACTGCAAGGCGGATTTGGGCTGTCCAATAGTCACGGCAACCAGTCGACGGCCTCCCCACCGTCTTCCCCCCACTCTTCTTTTCCTTCCCCTTTCTCTCTCTATATCTCTCTGCTCTCATTTTCTCTCATGGAGAAGCGTGGAGCCCGGGAGGCCTCAATGGCCCTCCGGTAGCCATCTCCAGCGACTTCCCTTGCATCCCCTCCCTCTCTCTCTCTCTTTCCTCCCTAGTTCATACCTCGTTTCTGTGTCAGTTCAAGCCTAGTATGGTCCAGTATGGGGCAACCGACTCATACTACCGACCGACCTGCATGGGGTTCGGTTCCTAATTGGTGATCCTAGGTCCATTGTTTTAGGTACCATATACTCTTGCCAACCCACCTATACCGCAAACTAGAAAATATATTCCAATTTTAGGTTAATTGCTAACTATCCTTTCAGACTTTGTTCCCTTTGCTTGGGTCAGAGGAGCAAGAATTTATTCTAATTTCCTTAAGTAGATAATTTGCAAAGAAAGGTGGATTCACAATGACATCCAATTTAAGAAATAAGTGATACAGAAAGAGCATCCATCAAGGGACAAACCGTAGTTAATGATTCAAAATTAGGTGCCATTGCTAAGCAAGCCCAAAGTGCCTCCTTTCTTATCTGCAAGCAAAGAATGGCTCAATAAGGTTATTGAGATAGCAAAAGAAGGATACCATGCCAGTTCTGCCTTATAAGTTTCTACCATGTATATCATTTGACTATGGTAAGAAATCATAATACTATGACACATCTGAAAAGGTATCAATCTCTTATTAACAGGAATAAAGTTTGAACCTGACTTAGCTATTTTTTCAGAATATTGTCTGAACCACAGACACAACCTGCCAATCATAACTGATGTACCTAGGTAAATAGAATTAGGTAACCAACTTACTCAAGGAAGCTAAACTAGTGGGCCCTACATAACTAAACAACCGTTCATGACTACAAATAGTGGCAAGGGGGTGGTAAGCCAAGAGGAAAAGAATAAAGATAAGGATTTTGGGGTTTATTTCTTCATTTGGTAAGTAAACCTTTCTTCATGCCTTTGAATTTCAGATTTGATTGGTTTTTAGTCACATGATTTATGTATCATCGTCTCCAAAATCTACAATTTCACATCTAGGTAACCTTTTCATATCTCTAGGATTTAAATTCTATTTTGTATTTTTTGAAGCTGTACTTCCTTTGAATAGTCCTGCGATAAATTTGAAATTTTGAATTTATATGATAAACCTCGGTAAATGTTCAATTAGGATCTTTACTTTTGAACTCCGCAAGTCTCTTTAGTTTAAAGTTGTTCTGTATTTTGAATCATTTGTTCATTGCACAGGTATTGAGTTTCCATGCTTTGACGGTGTTTTGATATATTAGTTGGCTGTTGGCATCTATACTTTCTATTTAAGTGGAAATTATGAAAGCATATTAACTTTTGAATAATTGAATGGATATTAAGGACTCATATATATTTGTCACGACCTAACATTCTATTCTTAGTAGAATCTTTTCAACAGTAGCATTTATGAAATTCCCCCAAATCTGAAACAATATTGTACTTCAAAGATATAAGTGGACTTCTACCCGGTGGTATACTTGGCAATGAATTGTTTGGAGCTTGATAAGGATTTATTTTGGACCCTTGGCCAAGCAGTATATGTGGATTCAAGGATTTAAGTAACCTTATCCAGTTTTACATGTGAAAATATTTGTGGCCACATTTGCTTTAGCAATTACGATTTATGTGGCTCATCAAATTTACCAATGAGGATTAGGAGTGGCTGCTTAAAGCTGACCCACAAACCTCATTGGCAACCAACCTGAGATATGAAAGTCTGAGTTTGGCATAAACAGATCCTAGTCATAAACTGCTGAACTTAACCCAATTTTTAAATGGGTACAGTTCAGGTTTAGAATCCTGATCTATCTAACCTGTTTCTATGTGTTAAATAATCGGGTCAAATCAACACAGTTACGACCTGACCCCTTGAAGATTTGTTTAGCTCCTTTAAAATCTTCAGGACCTGTTTAACTTGTTATCATATGCTTGACCTAATCCCACCTATTTATTATAGAGGTTAGGTGGATTAGGTCAGGTTCAGGTTACTAGGTTCTCCCTAGTACCCACATCTCAACCAAACTGGAACTTCAATTGACTGACCCATTGCTAGCACTAACAAGGATATGTGTGGCTTCTTCTGCATCAGTTGCGAGAATTCATCTAGCCACGAGGGTACAAGTGAACTTTTGTAGAAAAATATGAATCTGTACAAAATATAAGAATTATCTGAAATATAAATTATGCTTTTGTCATTTGATTCCAAACAAACATTTGACTTAATATTTCATATTAATTATTTGACTCTTTTCTGAAGTTGCATTCTAATACTTTTAGAGTATCTTATTTCTTAATGGAAAACCTAGATTTTGAGATTACACTACAAAATGTTATGCCAACCTTTACTTGGATTTTTCAATTAAAAGTTGATTTATGAACTACTTTTCAAAGGTCAATTTTTTGGTGAACATTTAAAATTCTTTGAACATGATAAAGGTTTATTTGCTTAGCTACGTAGCTTATGTCATTTATATACTATTTTTTAAAGTGATAAATAAGAGGTTGTAATGGACCCATTTGAAGTACTTGACTTTTGACTTATCTTCTGGATCTGGTAAATGTTGAAGAAACATCAAAAATATTATAGTTGTCTTTTGCCATTGTATCATAAAGGTAGAGTATTATGTGCAAGTTTTGTAATTAACTTATATTTAAGGATGATCAAATCCTAATGTTAGTTTCAATTGACTATGAGTGTCATGCCATGATATTTGGACAAGTTCGAGTCTCAAGTCATGACATGGTTGTTCAGGTTTTTACCTGACATAAACAATGCCTTCTTAAGAATTAACTTGAACAAATCTCCATGCTTTGCTCCACCCAACAGAGTGGATTTGGTACAATAAAACTTGTGTCAATCAAAGAACTTGCTTTGTGCATTCAATTCGTCTCAATGTGCTAAGTTCAACCGTTCTTTTATGTTTAGTTTCAAGATAAGTCAAACTGATCACCCTCTATTCATTAAGAAGATCTGTTCAAGATATAGTTTCAAGAAATTTCGTCCTCAAAATTTTCCTTGCTCAAGTCCTCAAAAATTCAAGTTACTTTTACCTCGAGTCATAATCATTCTTCTACTTTTAAAATCAAATCTTTCATCATAATAGCTTTCAAAATAAATTATTGTTCTAATCAACTTGAAAATAATTCAAACCACTATGCTTTCGCTGCGCACTCAATTATACATGAATGGCCATTCAATTATACAAAGCAAACTAAAATCCCATCCAAATTAACATTCAAAAATCACAGCCCTGAATGAAAAGGTTTGCCATCTCAATTGCAGGCCCCATATCAGTGCCAACCGTTACTATTTCAATATAGGAATCGGCACACCCCCCCCCATACAGCATACTAGTACCAAATCGATATGGTACATACATCCCATACCGCCCTGTTTGATATGATACAGCAAACCTTGCCTGAATCAAATAGGGTCCAGTCATAGATCATTTATTTATAATACACATCCCACTAGAACACATTTATATCTTCCACTATGAGTACATTCGAACACTCTTCACACACCTCAGACAACAACTATATATAAAAACACATTACTTTATAGAGCACCAAAATAATACTAGGTTTCTTTCTTAAATAGTCAATAGAAATATGCACGGCAAAACTATTTCAGACCTTCTTGCTAAGGTATATCATACTGTACCAAACTAGACAGTACGGGGCATACCATACCATATAGGTTCAGTATCGGGATTTGGTACGGGGGTGTACCGACACTCAATACATAGAACTAGCCGACATACTGGGCATACCAACAAAGTAATAGGGTGGCATTTGTATGTGGCCCGATACTGCAATCGTATACCTTGCTCATGGCAAACTAAGCTAACAAATCTTTCACTCTAAAACCTAATATGTAGGTCAGTGAGCTGCATAGCTCGAAGAGTACTAAACATATTAAACAAAGTATAATCAAGCCAAACAAAAGAATGGAAGCAGCATGGGTCGATTTTTGTTGAAACTCAAAGGGATACTTTAATAAGAGTTATCAAAGTATATTTACCAATATAGCTTTATTTAAAAATATATATATTAGAATGCCCTTGAAACAAATAGTACCACCATGGTACATGCCTCTTTCCAACATTGTTGAAAAAATTGATTTGTGGAAACACTATATTGCACTTAAATCACATAACAAAATCAAATTAATACCAACTCGTCAGTTACCAAATAATATCCCTATTGGTCAAGGGTTTGCAAGATATGGGTTCATTTACTAACCAGATGTTCCAACTCATTCTATAAACATTAGGCTTTCCACTTTTAGACAACTAGAATCCAGTGCATGCAATCGGATGTACAAAGAAATTCCTCTTCGAAGACGATCTCGAAAGAAAAACATGTATTTGTATTTTCATGAGCAAGACTTAAGAAAATCACAAAATTAAATAACATAATATAATATTAATAAACATTTTAATGATTTAGTAGGTTTAAGAGTCATCTTTTTAATATAGTGATATGAATTTCAAAACAAGAGAGAAATTTAATGGATTCAAATATCAAATTAGTCATTAGAAAAATGCAAACATTCCAAAATAAACTTAGCAAAAATATTAGAGAAATATAAAAACAGGAAACTATGATTAATTACCTATAACAAGGATATATAGCATATTTTTTTCAGGCCAAATAGCTGAAATTAGAATCTATAAGATGCCTTAAACTTCCATTAGGAACCAAGGTTTAGAACTAATCATGGATAGTAGGCATAGAAACAAAATCCTGAATCATCATAATTCCAGTAATCATTTACTACATAGGGTGACGACAGTGTAAATATAATTAACTACCGATTTTTGTCCTAAAATTTCACATAACAATCTTCATTTATTTGTCCAAGGAATGCTGAACCATGCCGGTAACCGACCAGTTACCAGCATGGTTCACGCAATAAACTCGAGATGAGAGTGTGATTCGCATAGTATATTTGTTTAAAGGAAGTTTTCACACACACTCTCACGGCCCTCGCCCATCTCACCCTTTCCCTTATTTGTCTCACCGACCGACGACCTCCTAGGTATGCAAAAGTCCAAACAACTCCCTCCATCTCTGTTCCTCCTCCCTTCCTATCCCTCCCTCTCCTTCTTCATCTTCCCCTCTCTCTTCCTCTCTTCCTCTCTTCTTTCTCTCGCACTCTCATTTTTTTGGTGCTATTGTCCGGTTTGAACCCTTTTCTTTCCCCTATTTATTTTGGGATTGTGAATTGAAGTGGGCATATCCTTTACCGACTCCAATGCCAAATTAAAAATAAAAAGGGACCAAATACCCCAGCACAGTGTGGAAAAGGAACCATATTATACCATACCAACCACCAATCGACATAGGTCCTGGTACCAATTATAGGAAACTTGATTCTATCTAATTGCTTGGTATTTAACTTTCTTCGTTGCTTTCTTTTTTTTCTTCCCTAGTTTCCCTACTTTTAGGTGACTAAATTGTTTGGGTAGCTCCTATCAATAGATGGCGTGTAAGCTATCCAGCCACCACATGGTAGTAGTCAAGTGTCAAGATTGGAGAAGATAGGTGGCTGAATTTCTAGCATGAAGTGGTTGTTCTACTACTAATAGGCATAAGATGTAACAAGCTTGAGATGGCAGCTTAAAGAAAGCAGTGGTGATTCCTAAATAAACATGAGGTGGCAGTTCAAGTGCAACACCCCAACTCTACAAGATTCTATATATGACTGCTTGTATATTTGAGTCAAATATATTTTTCCATGCAGCTAAAGGTGTGCATAATCAAGCAAAGCTACTGGTGAGGAGTTATTTGAGGAGTACATAGAAGATATTGAGGACTGAAAGGAAATTGTTGAGAGATCCCAAGTATAATTAAGAAAGCGCAAGGACTATATTGTAAAGAGGTAGCACACCTCATGCTCTTCAAGAATAACTGCCCCCTCATGCTTTTGCTAGCAAGTTGTCACCTCATGCTTTCTCCATTAAGCTGCTGCTACCTACTGAATGTCACCTCATGCCTATACAACTAACTATTAGCCAAATAAACCACCACCTCCAACTTGATGCCACCTCATGTTGGCCACTAGACTGTTACCTCATGCTTATTCTTATAAAATAAAATAAAAGAATCTCCTGCTTGGAAGGCAGCCCCCTAGCCGAACTTTAGCTTGCCACCTAGCTACTACTTTAGGATGGCTAGACACCTCATGCTTTGGAGCCATCTATAAATAAGAGGGCAAGGTTTTATGTCCCAGTGGGACAAGGGGTGTCCCAGTCATCCTGTCCCGTTTCTATAAGAAAATGGAACCGAGAGAGGGTCAGGACTGCGAAATCCATCCATATAGGGAGAGAAGAAGAAAGAGGAAAGAAAGGAAGATGAAGAAAAGAAAAGGTGAAAGGAAAGAAGAAGAATAAAAATGAAAGAAAGAAAAGGAGGAAGAAGAAAAGAAAGGAAGAAAAGAAGGAAGAAAGGAAAGAGAAAGAAGAAGAAAAAGGAAAAGAAGTGATAAGAAAAAGAAAGAAAAATGAAAGGGAAGAAAGGAAGGTAAAAGAAAAGAAAGAAAAGAAGGAAAGTAACAAACGAAAGAAAGAAAGAAAGGAAAAAGAAGAGGAGAGAGACAAAGGATATCTACCGAGATAGCTGTCGAGACGAGACAGCAGGGCGCCCCGTCCCATGAAGATACTGGAAGACCTTTGTCCCACAGGATCTAAAACCTTATAAGAGGGTGCTGCCATTTTTTGACTTTTTCTCTTTAGCCACCTAAGAAAAGCAGCTAGTGAAGAAGAAATAAGAATAGCAGCCAGCTCAAGGAAAGAGAGAAGATTATTGTATGAAGTTGTAAAATGGAACATGTAAGTATCCTTACATAGTTTATTTATAATATTGACAGTTTGACACTAATCTCTACGTATCATTGTTGCACTCAATTTATTATAGAACTCTCGTCTTTGCTAAATGTCTATATTAATCTATAAGCACTCCATAAATTAATAAATTTATGTTATTCTTGAAATATGAAATTTTTTGCACAAAGATAATTATGATGCTAGATGTGGTTTATGCTACCTCATTAGTAAATAAAATTTCTAATTTTTAGTTGCCTCAACTAAATCCTTAGAATTTCAAAAGTGAAATTTAGGATCCAATGTAACAAATAAATCTTATTTTGGCCTTTGTCTGAGAACTCATGGTTCATTTTAACTTTAATGATTTCTTTGATATTAAGCAATTTTTATTGAAATGTTTGTTACTCATATTGTCTACAAGTGAAAGATTCCTTATTTATGAATTTAATTGAAACTTATGGTCGGTCGGTAAACCCCAACCAGCAGGTAAAAATAGTTTGCTTCAGTGAACCTCTAACCAGCTGGTATAATAGTTTGTTTCGGTGCTTCCTTAACCAATGGGTAGAATAGTTGGTTATCAATGAACCCTAGCCAGCTGGTATAATAATTAGCAACAGTGAACCATTAACCAACAGTTAGCTATGGTAATAATTAGCAACGTAACCAACAGTTAGCTATGGTAATAATTAGCAATGTACAATAATCACTCCAATTGAACCGTTAGCTAATGGGCTACTGATTAGCAAATCCATAACAAATGGGTATAATTGTTGATTATTGACCAGTTGGTATTGCAATTATTGTAATGGGTGTTTAAAGTTTTCATGTTTTCAAGTGTACCCTGGTCAATTTCGAGTGTTTCTAACTCTAGTGTATTTCAATGTTTCCTAAATGAGTATTTTCAATAATTTTGCACAAAAAGGCATGATGACAGTATTTATTTCATTAAGCAATGAATCTTGCTATTGTTATCATTTCACCTTTCTTAATTTATATAGTTCAATATGTTTGACTGCCAATTGAGCCATGTTGCCCACTTATTTATTAAATTTCAGAAAGAGATATGTGGACTTAGAAATACTTTTTTGAGTACATGGTGAGGCTGATACTTCAAAAGAGTGACTTAGAGGCATTTTGTGTGTTTTAAGATAAGATTTGGAGTTGTTAGTTGAGATCCTATTAGTGTAGATAGAAAGTATGGTACCTGTAGTGGAGAATGTAAAATTGTTTCTATAATGAACTAGTTGCATATTAAGAGATGATGGAATGAAGTAAATCTTGGTTTGATCCAAGGTTATATGTCATAGTTTAATTTTGATATAAAATTTTAGTTTGCTCTGTTCAATCAAATGGCCCTCATATAAATAACTTCAAGTTTGATATGGAAATAATATGTTCCACAACTATTAATAAAATTAGGCATTGATCAATCATAATTGCAGTCACCCTCAAGCATTGGCAGAGCCGGCTTCTGCGTCATGACATCAAGCACAAGGTTGCTATTAGCAATGTAAGCATGAGCTGGCTTCCTTTATGAGGTGCATGAGGTGGCTCAAATCTCGGGAATTTACAACCTCATCCTTGGATTTCATTATTTCTACTTAAGGACTCATTAGAAGTTTTCTTATGGTCCTTAAAATCTCCTATATTTTTTGGAGATAAATTGCATAAATCACTTCAGTTCTAAATTGGTTGTGTGCACATACATTGCTAAAAGCTATCATTTTCTAGCTCAACTATACCAGTAATCATGGATATGATGTTACATGGTTAGGGTGTTACAAAGAAATGGTTTTTAAGCAAGCAACCTTTGCTCATTCATCTACGAAGTCTAAAGGTCTCCTAGGATATCCTCGTGCATCTTCAATGTCTATAAAGGAAAATGAAAATCCGGCATTGTTGTATTCATCATCAAAATGCATCTTCTCCAAAATGAAAATTACGAACAAGGATAATGTCTAACATATTGTATGGAGTAAACGTTGAGCAATAAGTAGGGTCCAATGAAAAAATCAAATATAAGTAAGCATCTAGTAAAACTAGAAAGGATAGAGTGATAAATGAGTATATTAGATAAGACATAGGATTTTCCCAATAAGCATAAAGTGATTGAAAATAGATTGTTATGGTATCAAAACATGCAACGAAAACCCAACGGGGCTTCAATAAGAAGGATACTTTGATCTTTATTGATGCAGGAAAGAAGTTAGGGCAAGGTTTAATGCTTGTGCTTAAACTATCGCACTTCAGACCCTGTATACAAATGTTTAAATGGTAGTGGCATAAGATGTTCCTGCAACCAGTCAACAAAGCACGTGTTGCATGCCATGCCATGTGAAACATATGACTCATGGTAGCAAAGCCAATAGCAAAGCATACGACTTAGCAGTAACTTACAAGGGTCTTTCCTGTCTTTTAGTTTCCCTTTTAATGCTTTAATTAATGGTTTTAATTAAGGATCAAATTTAGTGTAGTTAGGATTTTGAATCCATAAAAGTTGTAATCCTATCTCTCAAGAAACAGTCATTGAGATGATTTGATTGAAAGAAAGAAGAAAAGCAAAGTTTTGTTGTTCTCTCCTAACCTATTGTCAAGTGTTAACCTGCACTGGTACTCCATAAATGTGGGACAACACCACCCAATACCAAGCATTGGGCCAGCTCGCAGTGCTAACCTATTGTCAAGCATTAACCTGCATTAGTATTTCAATTCCTATGAGAGCAACACCAAATCCATGTAATTCCAAGCATAAAGTGTATGTATATGTATACATCAAACATTCCTAAAATGAGTAATTATTTAGATGGTTATACTTGTATTATGCAGAATTTTTTTTTTTTTGAAATTTAGAGGGGTCAGCCAAGGATTGCTGTGTCAATATCAGAGTTTGCACCAGTTGCCCAGCGGCACGGTTTGATATGCCCTTGTGCTATTCCGTCCTAGTCCCGTACCAACATAGCAATGAGGGTGGGAAGAGGGAGAATGAAAGAGAGAAAAGAAGAGAGATAGAGAGAGGGAGAGAGGGAGAGGGAGAGGAAGGGGACAGAGAGCGAGGGAGGGCGGCGGATGGCCGAAGGGGGCTAGCAAATGGCCGAAGGAGGCTAGCAGAGGGCCGTAAAGGGGTGAAGGAAGGGCTCAGCCCTCCGATTCCCGTATTTCATTCGGAAAGTAATTTTTTTAATTTAAAAAAAACTAAGTGAAATCGGTAAGGGGTTGCTGACTACACTTAGTTGCTTCAAAATAAAAATGGGGTTCCCTCTGAGACACTTTTTTCCGACAAAACAAGAAAACCGAAGCACAAAGCCCTTCCTTCGCCACTCCACACCCCTCCCAACCCTCCACAGCACTCCACCAGCATGCTCTAACCATCCGCCTCCCTCTCCTTCTGCCTCCCTCCCTCCCCCTCTCTCTTTTCCTCTCTCCCATTCTCTCTCTCACCTACCATCACTGGTATCTCAAAGGAGGACTGAACCATGTTGATCCATCTTGGTACAGCTCGGTACACCCCAAACAGGACGGTTCGGGGTGGTCCGACGAACCCTACTATTAGCACTTTTGGATAGTCAAAGATGACATGACATGACATGTTAGTCCATAACACATAGAAATGAAGTTGCTATCATAGCTAGAATTATTTACTCTGGGCAACCCTTCGTGCAGCGAATCTCTTTCCTTTGATTAGATCACTATTTCCAAAGAAATCATGTATTGAGAGGGCACTTCATAGAAGTTTCAAATGATATGAGACCTAAATTCATTTAATTTAGTTCTTCCAAGGAGAACCATGCATTAAAGTGGCACTTTAGGTGGACCTCATGAGGGGAAGCAAGGAGAGAATCAGCATGCGTTATGGAGCTATCATAATATCTATGGGATGAGATGCCACATATGGTCAAATACAAAACAACTAGCTTTTCTCAAGCAACAGGTTGGTGACAAAAGTGGTTAGGGCCATAATATCTGAAGAAGAAAACTTCTTTGAGGATTTTTCATGAGTTCAGGAATAGCCATCATTTGCTTTGCCGCTGTAAGAGCACCTTTATCTAATATAATTCATCATTCTGTTTACATAGAAAATATAATTGGAATTCAAAGTTGGCAACATGATCTTCAAAAACTGAAGTGTGCCATCAAAAACAACAAAATGTCTGGATAGAACATCATTTATAAAATTAATCAAAATAGAAACAGAATATAAAGCATCAATTGTATTTGTAAAGCCGCAAATTCATATAATACCACATATTTAATAATGGTTACAATGCATACTTTCATCAATGACATGTCAATGCATACACCTCCATTAGGAGCCAAAGTTTGACCCTCTAGTGAGGTAGCTCCACCATATGGTACAATAGGAACCTGCTTTCAAAGAGAAAAGTACCCCATAAGCACTTAATCAAGGCAACCTTACATAATCGCATTTTCATGGTTCAAATCAGCGAGCCACTAACCAAATTCCATTTGCAAAACAGATGAATAAAGATAGAGAACATGTTAGCATTAAGCTGAAAATCTAATCCTTCAATGTGAAGCTTTCCACAGGGCAATTAGAGCATTAGCCCTTTCTTAAGGATAGCAAATGATACCTTGTATTTATTGCAAGATATAACAATCTTTTGTACATCATCATGCGACCTGCAATTCCATTTAAAGAAAGTATAACTTTATTCTTTAAAAGGAATGAAAATTAGATTTTAGTTCTGCATATGTGTAAACACAAACTATGAATCACCTAACTCCAATGATGACAATTTGGCAAGCTAGATTCATAATCCATACTAAATGCATACTTCAGTAAGTGGCAAACTGGATAGTTAGATCCATAATCGATATTAGATTAAAACAATGAAAATGTTAAGCATGTAAATTACTATCAACAGCTCATCAAATATTTGAAACACTTTTAAGATCTCAAGAAACCTAGTAAGCACAAGTACTTCCTAAAATAGTCGTCATCTATACTGGATACATATCAGATACGAATGCACCTTGGATATGACTTTATCCACGCTAGGTGCTTTCCTCAAGTATCCATTTGTTATTAAAAGAAGATTATTAGATATGACAAGGACATGTTTGAATGCCTCTACCATTATATAAGGATTATTGGTTTTCTTTGTTTATTAGTTGAGTATGATCATGAACGTTCAATGCCCAAATCCATAATCTTCAACATAAATATATCCCCCTTTAGCCCCAACTTTTTGTGTCCTAACCAAGAGAGAAAGATAGCCTACAAAAAGAGCATGGAGAAGAGTCCAAAACATTGAAATATAATAAAACTAATCAAAAAATAATGATTTTCATATAATATGCATACAAAAACATTTTTTATCAGCATATTCATGCCATATTCATATTCCATCTATGTAGGAATTTTCATATCAGCATGTCTATGTTATGTCATATCCACATCATATAATTGTTTCCATGCTTCATAATAAAGAATTAAGAATTGTTATGTAGTGAAGTATATTAGCTACCATCAAGTTACTTCTAGAATTAATGACCGAAAAAGTGGAAGAGTTCTTCATTCAGACTCTCTAAACACTATCTCCATGGATATTTGGACATGAAACAAGGCTCCCTTAACTTTTATCTTAGGGTAGGATGTAATATTATATTCTTCTCTAGGGTGGAGAACTGACTTACCATATGGTTTATCTTTCTTCTCTTTCTCCTCTAGAGTGGAAGCCCAATTTGCTCTAGAATTCATCTTGGTTATTTCAATCATCTTGTGTATTAAAGGTATATGATTTTTTAAAATCGACTGTTAGTTACTTTACTTTCTTCCATCCGAGTGTCCTCTCTAAGATCTATTTTATTTTGCATTTTATTAGATCACTTGTCATTTCTAGAAGTTCTCTTCTTTAGGGCAACAAAGAACCTCTTTTTTCTTGTAGAACAGCTAACATTGGCCAAAACTTGGTCAACAAAGTTTTGAATGTGCAAACAACTATATCATTGTATTCTCCCTTGTTTTTTTTTTCCTTTTCTTATTACTCATTCTTTATATGATTCCTGTAACCATACTTTTACTGTATAGTGCTAGCAACTTCACCTCACTCCCATTGTATTTGTTTGTTTACATAATTGCATTACCATATACATAAATACATCATATGGACTTCCATACATACACATATTCTATATGTGTGAACTAATATATATATATATATATATATATATATAT
>KE508898.1:21838-36183 GCA_000441515.1 Elaeis oleifera | reverse complement strand
ATATATATATATATATAAGATGTGAAAAATGATTGTTTATTTCTGTATTTGATTTCAATGAATTCTTGAGAAGGGATACAGTATAATTTATAGAGAAGGGATACAATGAATCTAGGCCAGAATTATGACTATGCACACAAGAAAATACAAAAGGAAGGAGATATCAAGAGATATCAAGGATCGGCATAATATCGGCATGATCTTCAGAATATAATCTGCATGATTCTTGATATCACAGAGTATCTAACAGATATGTATAATCTTCAGAATATAATCTGCACGATTCTTCATATCATAGAATATCCGGAATATAATCTGCATAATCTGCATGATTCTTCATATCATAGAATATCCGGAATATAATCTGCATGATTCTTCCACACTCTCCCTCAAGTTGGCTTGAAGATATCTTCCATGGCAAGCTTGCTTACTAGATCCTCATACTGTTTCTTATACAATCTCTTAGTGAGAATATCAGCAATTTGATCAATTGTTAGAATCTATAGCATGCAAATTATTCCATTGTCAAGCTTCTCCTTGATGAAATGTTTGTCGACTTCTATATGCCTTGTTCTGTCATGGAGGACTAGGTTGTGAACAATAGAGATGGCAGCTTTATAATCACAGTAGACTTTTATTGGTGATTAATTCTTCATGTAATCTTTTTATCCATATCACCTCCCAAATTCCATGGGCTACTAAATGGAACTTAGCTTCAGCACTACTTCTGGCTAACACATACTGTTTCTTGCTTCGCCAGGTGATAAGATTACCTTTCACAAAAGTACAATAGCCAGAAGTTGATCTTCTATCAATTACACTTCTTTCCCAGTCTACATCGATGTAAGCTTCTATTCGCAAATGTCCTTTGTTTCGAAATAGCAATCCCTTTCCAGGTGCCCCTTTAGGTACCTTAAGATTCTGTAGGCAGCCTCAAAGTGTTTTGATCCTGATGAATGCATAAACTGGCTTACCACACTCACTGTAAAAGCTATATTAGGATGAGTATGTGATAAATAGATGAGTTTACCTACAAGTCTTTGGTACTTTTCTCTATCTACCACATCCTTGGTTTCTGCAGGCTGCAACTTCAAGTTGGGCTCTATTGGAGTTTCGGCTATCTTGCATCCGAGCATTCCAGTTCATTAAGTCTTAAGACATACTTTCGTTGGTTGACAAAGATTCCCTCCTTGGATCTTGCAAATTCCATGCCAAAGAAGTACTTTAGAGCCTCCAAGTCTTTGATCTCAAACTCTTGTACAAATTTCTCTTAAGTTCTACAATTTCGGCACTATCATCATCGATCATTATTATATCGTCTACATACACAATCAAAATAGCTAGTTTACCGATTTTCGAATGCTTGAAGAACAGTGTATAGTTAGCTTGACTAACCGTAGCTTTTTACTGCCTTCCCAAACCTCTCGAGCCATGCTCTAGGTGACTGTTTGAGTCCATACAAGGATTTTTTCAGTCTACATACTTTGTCCTGGAGTTCTTCTCAAAATCAGGTGGTAGATCCATAAATACTTCTTCCTCCATGTCTCCATTTACGAAGGCATTTTTTACGCCAAGTTGGTATAGAGGCCAATTGGAGTTTACCGCTAGAGAAAGAAGAACTCGGATTGAGTTTATTTTACAACTGGGGTGAAGGTCTCCTGATAGTCAATACCATAGGTTTGAGTGAACCCCTTGACAACAAGTCTAGCCTTGTACCTTTCAATGCTTCCATCTACCTTGCATTTTATAGTAAAGACCCACTTGCATCCTACCATTATCTTGCCTCTTGATAGTTCTACAATCTCCCAAGACTCATTCTTTCAAGAGCATTCATCTCCTCCTTCACTGCTAATTTCCAATTCAGATCACCTAGGGCATCCTGAATAGATCTTGGCACATGCAGGTTAGAAATATTTGAATAAATACTTTATGGTTATTGGATAATTTTTGATAAGATAAATACTTGGCAATAGGATGATTGGTACAGGATCTTGTTCCTTTTTTGAGGGCAATTGGAACATCAAGGTCAAACAACTCAAGAGTAGATTTAGAATTACCTTTAGTGAAAAAGGACCATCATTCAGGGGTGCTGACTGACCGGTAGTAGGAGATATATTTGGATCAATAGTACTTCTCTGAGGCTTTCGTCTAGTATAAACCTGAAGCTCAGGTTTCGGATTACTTGGATCCATGTGAAGTAATTCTCCCCCGATTTCATATTCCATCATGCCCAACACCTGTGGACTAAACAAATCCTTTTCTTCATTGTTTGGATCAGTTATTTCCTTGGTTTGCTTATCAAAGTGAATTGGAGTTTCAATAAAATTTGGTAGTGATTCAGAAATTTTTCAAAAATTATCTTCTTCTTCAATATTCTCCCCTTGAAGATGATTTTTATTGAAATAGAGTTGTTTTCCCATGAAAGACACATCCATGCTTACATAAGTCTTCTTTGCTAGTGGATTAAAACACTTATACCCCTTTTTATTTGGAGCATATTCAATGAAAACACATTTTTCAGCCTTGAAATCTATTAAAATAAATATAGAATCATGGTGAATATCATAATGAGTTGTTAAGATCATGACTACTATGGTAAGCATGACCTCAAAGATTTCAAGATCATAATATTATGGCTATTATGGTCAGAATATCATGGCTATTCTCAAAGATTCCTAGATCAGAATATCATGACTATTATAGTCAGAATATCATAGCTATTATGGTCATAAATATCATGACTATTATGGTAGTGATTACTATAGAGATTCTAGGATCAAATTTACTATACTTATTTGATTATTAGACACAATTGTATAGCTTCCATATGTGTTTGGATATAATTGTAAAGCTACTATAGTAGCCAAAGTATGTTGAACCGATATCGTCGCCGTATCGACCGACCGATGGTACGGTTCGGTATGGTTTCGTACCGTACCGAACCGACGAAGACAAGCAGATCCGAACCGAAAGAGGAAAAAGAGAGAAAGAGAGAGATAGAGAGAGAGGAAGAAAGAAAAAATGGAGGGAAGGAGCCGGCGGGGCCGGCGGACGGCCTCTGGCTAGCCGCCGGAGGCGCAGTCCACGCGCACGGCGCCGCGGGCGTGAACAGGGATCGTCCCTGTTTCGCGAGTTTCTTTAAAAAAGATAATTTAAGTGAAGTCGGCAAATATTTTGTCGGCTTCATGATTTTATTTTTTAAAAAAAATTCTTAAGTCGGCAATCCAGTTACCGACTTCATGAGTTTAAATAAAAAAAACAAAACAGACGACCGTCTGTTTCGAAAAGAAGAAGGGACGAAGCCGAGGAGGGGCTCCGCCCGTTCGACCGCCCTCAGATAGTCGGCGTCGACTCGCTAGCCACCGGGGGCCTCGCGACGGAGGTGCCGTCCGTCCGGTAGATCCCTTTCCCCCTCGAGCGCTCTCTCTCTCTTTCTCACTCTCTTGAAAGCCCTATCGAGCGATACGGAGCTTGGAAGCACTCCGACGGCCGCAGGCTCCCACATCCCTCCCTCTCCTCCTCTCTTTCTCACTTTTTCTCTTTTTTTCTTCTGTACCGCCGGTGTACCGAATTTACCGACCAAATCGTGCTGATTCCCCGCCGATCCGGTACGATACGGGGTGTATCAATCGATTCGGCACGATATGGCAAATGCTGATAGTAGCTATTCTCTTTTTAGTCTATTTAAAGAGTTGTATTCATGAAGATGAAAATAAGAATAAAAAAATTATCTTTTCTATTAACATGGTATCAGAGCCAAAATCCTAACCAAAGCAAGCAACAGCCACCCCCTTTCTCTATCCAGCCGCCAACTTCTTTCCGCCTCATCTTCTTTCCACCTCCCATCATCTCCTGACCCTTTCAGCCTCTGCCGACCATCAGATCTACAAATCTGCCATACCGCCATCCAGATCAGCCCTTTTACAGCCTACTATTTGTCTTTATGTGTTTGCTAGTTTGTGCCTTTCAGTGCAGATTTCTTGCAATGATTGTGGAGTTTGTTTTGATGGGATGTAGGTTGTGTGATAATAATCTATGGATTAGAAGTCTCAAATAAGGATGACTGGGCTAATCCCAGGTTATTTGTGATAGCATGATACGAGTTGTGGAGGTGTGAAGGTGTAGTTTGTTGTGGTATTGTTTAGTGAAGTGTTTAAGCAATGGCATCAGGAGAGGGTCCTAAGAGTGTTGAAGTGGTGTCCTCACACCAAAAATTAATTGATATGATGCTAGCTAGTGATGGATCCAATTTTATGGAGTGGCATTTTCTTGTCAAGGTCAATGTTGGAGGACTTGGCAAGGAAGAATACCTTATTGAGTTATGTCCTGAGGGAGAAAGGGAAGCTAAACTATGATTGGCTGAAGATAAGAGACTATTTTCTCAGATTGTTAATTGCATTGATAGAAAGATGGCTCTCTCAATGCAGCATGTTACTACGGTGAAAGAGTTATAAGAGTTATTGCATCAGTGTTTTTCTGGAACGAAAAATATGAGAAGGTTGTATAATTTGGCTCAAGAGGTGAGTCGTCCAAATCAAAATGGGTGAAGTATCATAGAGTATTACTATGAGTATAAACGAGCCACAGAAGATTTTTGTACGGCAATGCCGATCTCCACTGATGTAGCTATGATGAAGGAGCAGCGTGAGAAACTATTTGTATTTGGTTGGTTGTCTGGATTGGATACAGAGTACGAGGTGATTCGATCACAGTTGTTGGCCAACAAGAATGTAGATTCCTTATTCGATGTTGTCACTACTGTACTCAGTGCAACCCAAGAGAGTACCTTAGGTACTAAGGACATGTCTGGTGGATTTGCACTTGTATCTCAGAATAATGATGGTGGCGGATATAGAGGAGGGAGAGATGGAGGACGTGGTGGCAGAGGAGGATGTGGAGGTAGAGAATATGGAGGTCGTGGGAGCCAGAGGGTGTGCTATAACTATGGAGAATCAGGATATTTTCGTCATCAGTATCCTAAACCTCTCAAACATAACAGATGCAGCCTCAGTATCAGGCATCCAAATTTGCTCATGCTGTATCACATCCAATTGATTCAGCTACTCATCATCCAGAGGGTCGCACCATAGTCATATCTGATGAGGAGTTTGCAAGGTACACCCAGTTTCAGCAATCTCAACAGTCGACATCCTCCTCTAAAGCTACTCTAGTCAAGACAGGTAACCCAGTCGCCTACCTTTCATCCTCATCCCGATACTGGATCATTGACTCAGGTGCCACCAACCACATGACAGATGATCAAGGTATCTTATCCCATTATAAACCGTCTGACGAGTGCTTTAATGCAACACTAGCAGATAGATCCACAACCAAAGTCTTAGATAGTAGAGATACATCCATTACCTCTTCGCTATCTTTGTCTTCTGTATTATATCTTCCTAATTTTTTTTAACTTGATGTCTATAGCCAAATCACTAGTCTTAAATTGTTATGTTATATTTTTTTCTGACTACTGTTTGTTTTGGGATCTATCGACTCGGAAGATCCTTGGTAAGGAAAGCGAGTCAAATGGGTTATATCTACTGGATGAGATTGCTACTACTATCCCATATGGTATTGCATTTACAGTCAGGTCTGACATCTCTCCATTCCAACTTTATTATCGTCTTGATCATCCATCCTTAGAAGTCTTGAAGAAAATATGTCCTGAGTTAAGTTCAATAACTAGTTTATCTTGTGATTCGTGTGAGTTTGCTAAACACAATCGGATGTCATATCCTCCAAGAGTGAATAAACGAGCCTTGTCTCCTTTTGATCTTGTTCACTCTGATGTCTGCAGTCCATGTTCTGTTACTTTCAAGTCTGGCTTTTGATATTTTGTAACTTTTGTTGATGATTATTCAAAAAGTACTTGGTTATATCTAATGAAATCTCGATCTGAGTTGTTTTATATTTTCTCTGCTTTTTGTTCTGAGGTTCGTATTCAATATAATTACATTGTTCGTATTCTTCGTAGTGATAATACCAAAGAATATTTTTCTGACCAATTTAACACCTATATGATACAGAAAGGCATTATCCATGAAACATCATGTATTGTTACCCTCAACAAATAGAATAGCTGAGAGGAAAACCATCATCTTATGCAAGTTGCTAGAGCCTTAATGTTTCAAATGAAAGTACCTAAAATATTTTGGGCAGATGCAGTTCATACTGCTGCATTTCTTATAACCGTATGCCGTCCTCTGTTCTTAATGGTCGTTCACCTTATACAGTTTTATTCTCCACTCGATCATTATTTCTATTCCTCCAAAGACATTTGGCTGCACTTGTTTTGTACAGGATATGAGATCCCAGGTCAGTAAGTTGGACCCTCGATCACTAAAGTGTCTTTCTTGGATACTCCCGTATACAAAAAGGATATCGATGTTATTCTCCTATGCTAGGTCGATACTTTGTGTCTCGAGATGTCACCTTCTTTGAATCGAGTCCTTTCTTTGCTAGTCCCTCTCCTTCTACTTCTGAGATGGATTCTATAAAGGACTTTCTGATCTACAAAGTCAATTATCTCACTCCTACGCTTCATCTGATCCACCTCGTCCTCCCATTACTTATGTCTACAGTCGTCGTGATAAACCTCCCCAGTCAATTGTTGCAGGTCCTCAACCAGCAGATCCACCAGTGGCTATCTCATCCCTACCGGCTTCCGCATCGTCTGATTCTAATCTTGATCTACCTATTGCTCTCAAGAAAGGTAAACGCAATTATACCCATCCTATTTCATCCTTTGTTCCTATAACCATTTATCACAGTCAACCTGCTCCTTTGTTACCTCTCTTGATTCTATGACTATTCCTAAGACATTAGATGACGCGTTGTCACACAATGACTAGAGGACAGCTATGGAGGAAGAAATATCGACTCTTGAGGCTAATGGCACTTGGAACCTGGTTTCTCTCCCATCAGATAAGCGTACTATTGGGTGTGAGTATACGTGGTGAAGATGAAGGCTGATGGTTCTGTTGATAGATTGAAAGCTTGTTTGGTAGCTAAGGGATATGCCCAAACTTATGGTGTAGATTATACTGATACTTTCTCTCTTATGGCTAAGATGACATCCATTCGCATATTTATTTCTTTAGCTGCTACTTATTGTTGGCCCTTGTATCAGGTAGATGTCAAGAATGCATTTCTTCACGGTGATTTGCAGAAAAAAGTGTATATGGAGCAACCCTCTGGATTTGTTGCTCAGGAGGAGTATGGTAAGGTGTGCAAATTAAAAAAATCATTATATGGATTGAAAGAGTCTCCCAAAGCTTGGTTTGGCAGGTTCAGTGATGTGGTGACAGAGTTTGGCATGAAGAGGAGTTCATGTGATTATACTATGTTTTTCAAACATACTGACAGTGGTTGTATTTTGTTGATTGTGTATGTTGATGATATTATGATTACAGGGAGCATGAAGCATCGTACAGGGTATTTCTTCACTAAAGAAGTTTCTTCTTGCAAGTTTTCAAACAAAAGATTTGGGACAACTGAAATACTTCCTTGGGATTGAACTAGCTTACTCAAAGAAAGATATATTTCTTTCTCAAAGAAAGTATGTTCTAGATCTTTTGACAGATACTGATCTACTTGGAGCAAAGCCTTAAGAAACTCCTATGGATCCAAATGTCAAACTTGTAGTAGATGAGGGGGAGATGTTTACTAAACCAGAGAAATACAGAAGACTTGTTGGAAAACTCAACTATCTCACAATCACTCGATCAGACATTGCATTTCCTATGAGTGCATTGAGTCAATTCATGACAGCACCCACTACTGTACATTGGGATACCTTAATCCGTATAGTGAGATACTTGAAAGGAACCCTAAGAAAGGGTATTGTGTATGGAGATCATGGTGGTATACAGATTGAGGGGTTCACTGATGCTGATTGAGCAGGTTCGCCTAATGATAGGAAGTCTACAACAGGATACTGTGTATTTATGGGAGGAAATTTAATATCTTAAAAGAGTAAGAAGCAAAATATAGTCTCTCGATCAAGTACAGAATCAGAATATCGGGCCATGGCATAGACATGTGAATTGATGTGGATTCGACATCTTTTAGAAGAGATTGGTCTTATAGATTCTTCTCCTATGAAGCTGTGGTGTGATAATCAAGCAGCTATGCATATTGCATCAAATCTAGTGTTTCATGAGAGGATGAAGCACATCTAAGTTGATTGTCACTTTGTGAGGGAGAAGATTCAGCAAAAGCTCATTTCCACCAGTTACATATACTCAGAGGATCAACTGACCGATTTGTTTACAAAGAGTCTTATCCGGACTAGGATTGATTATATTTATGACAAGCTGGGTATGATTAATATCTATGCTCCAACTTGAGAGAGAGTGTTAAGAATAAAACATAAAATCATGGTGAATATCATAATGAGTTGTCAAGATCATGACTACTATGGTAAGCATGATCTCAAAGATTCCAAGATCATAATATCATGGCTATTATGGTCAGAATATCATGGCTATTCTCAAGGATTCTAAGATCAGAATATCATGGCTATTATAGTCAGAATATCATAGTTATTATGGTCATAAATATCATGGCTATTATGGTAGTGATTACTATAGAGATTCCAGGATCAAATTTACCATACTTATTTGATTATTAGACACAATTGTATAGCTTCCATATGTGTTTGGATATAATTATAAAGCTACCATAGTAGCTATTCTCTTTTCAGTCTATTTAAAGAGTTGTATTCATGAAGATGAAAATGAGAAATACAAAAAATTATCTTTTTCATTAACAAAATCCAATTTGGATCGAAAAAATTATGGAACATGAACAAAACAAATGTATCCAAATATTTTTAAAGGCAACTCAGAGTACAACCGAAAGTTCGAAAAAATATCTTTAAAGTATGTAAAGAGGTTTTAAATTTCAAAATACGAGTTGGCATTCTGTTGATCAAGTAGGAGGCAGTTAAAACAGCATCTCCTGGGAGGTATTTAGGAAATTCATAGAAAATATGAGGGCCCTAACAACTTCAAGTAAGTGCCTGTTTTTTCTTTCAACAATACCATTTTAATAGGGAGTGTCACGGCATGTTGATTGATGTAGAATACCTTTATTTCTTAAAAATTCTCCTAAACACTCATTAAAATACTCAATTCCATTGTCTGATCGAAGAATGCAAATTTTTGAATTAAACTGGATTTCGATCATATAATAGAACTCTTTGAAAAATCTTTTCACTTCAAATCTTTTCTTAGTAAGTAAATCCAACACATCCTAGTGTGATCATCAATAAAAGTTACGAACCACCATTTTTCAAATAAAATGGTAACCTTTGACGATCCCCAAACATCACTATGAATTAAGTAAAATGGTTTGGAAGGACTATAAGATTTTGAAACAAATTTAACACGATGATCTTTAGATAAATGGCAATTTTCACATTGAAGCATAGAATAATCCACTCCTTTAAATAATTTAGGAAATAAGCGTCTTAAATAAGAAAATTAGGATGGCCTAGTCTAAGGTGCCATTGCATTATTTGTTCAAAAACAGAAATTGAACAAGTACTACTTAGCCCTTGAGCTTTTTTATTACCGAAGAAATCCTCATTGAAGTAATGTAGCCTGATTATCTCTCTAGCACTGCCAATCATCTTCTCCGAAATTCGATCCTGAAATATACAATGGGAGCCACAAAAGGTAACACAGCAATTAGAGCCCTTCAAAATTTACTGACAGATAACAGGTTGCAAGCAAATTTAGGGACATGAAGTACTGATTTAAGATTAATATTTTCAGATATTTTGATTAGACCTTTGCCTGCAATAAATGAAAGACTACCATCTGCTACTCGTACTTTTCATTACCAGAACAAGGTGTATATGAAACAAATAGATTAGACAAATTGGTCATATGATCAGAAGCCCCCGAATCAATGATCCATGGAGCGAAATTCAAAGTACTAGAAAGGGCTGAGGAATTTCTATTTGAATGGGTCAAAAAACAATTAGGTGTACCAGATGATGATGGATTAGCCTTTAGTAGTTTCAGAAGTTGATCAATCTGCTCTTTGTTGAATGGACCTGAGTCAGCTACAGTGGCAATGGTTTGTGATCGTCTAGACTTTGGTTTTCAATTGACTAGTTTTCCATTAAGCAGCCAGTAAGTTTTTCGAGTATGACGTGGTCTGTTACAGTGATCACACCATACCCAAGGCTTCTCATGGTGCTTGTGCTGATCAGAGACCCTTCATCCACTAGCATTGGCTTTAGCAGTAACCAACACAGAGTTCTCAATCAGGCCACTCATGCCACTATTCTTTTTTCCGAGCATTACTGATCTGCGGCTTTCCTCCCAACAAACCTCTGAAAAACTTTATTGAGTAAAGGTAGAGGATTTCGTCCAATAATCCTTCCTCGAACCTCATCAAATTCGACATTGAGACCAACAAAAAATTTGAAGACTCGATTAGCCTCCACAATTTTCTAATTGTGTTTGCAATCGTCAGGAGACTTCCACTCGTAATCATTGAACAGGTCCAGATCTTGCCATATTCGTTTCAGAGAATGGAAGTATTTAGTGACAGTGTCGCTTCCTTGCCGGGCTTCTCCAAGTTTCAGAGTAAGTTCATATATTTGAGATTGATTACCCAAATAAGAATACATTTGGATAACATTATCCCATAATTCCTTAGCATTCCGATCACACTTGTAATTGGAACTAATATCCTCATCCATAGAATTCACAAGCCAAGTCATTACCATTGAGTTTTCAATATCCCAGGTTGAGTAGGTTGGATCTGCACTGTCCAGAGCCGGTGTATCTCCTATCAAGTAGCCGATTTTGCCTCTTCCTCAAATGTACATACGTATCGATTGAGACCAACGTAAGAAGTTATCACCATTGAGTCGTATGGTGGTAATTTGGATTGGATGAGATTCAACAGTAGAAGGGATCCGAGAAGCATGGGTCACGGCAGTACGACCTGGGTTGGTAGATGGAGTTGATTGGGAGGAGACGTCAGACATGATGAAAAAATAGGACAGAAGTGGTGTATGGGCGGTGGTGGCGTATGGGCGGCGGTTGTGTATGGGCAACGGCTACACTAGGGCGACCACAGGAGCAAAATAACGTCATGCTCTGATACCATAAAAGATGTGAAAAATGATTGTTTATTTCTATATTTGATTTCAATGAATTCTTAGTGATACAGTATAGTACAATTATAGAGAAGGAATACAATGAATCTAGGCTAGAATTATGACTATGTACATAAGAGAATACAAAAGAAAGGAAATATCAAGAGATATCAAGGATCGGCATAATCTTCAGAATATAATCTGCATGATTCTTGATATCACAGAGTATTTAACAGATATGCATAATCTTCAGAATATAATCAGCATGATCCTTTATATCATAGAATATCCGGAATATAATCTGCATGATTCTTCATATCATAGAATATCCGGAATATAATCTGCATGATTCTTCCAAAATATACATACACACACACACATATATATACATACATACATAAATACATACATATACACATATTGATATGTGCATGGATGTGTATTATGCATGCATATATGAACATGTACAAATTTATGTATCTATATATGTAAAGAGAGATAGAATAGTTTTATCAAGGTTTCAATTATACCAACATTCCCAAATAAGTTATGGTGCCAAAACGATTATTTATTGTATCGTAGATAAAACTAGCGTCAATAGAACTCTGGTTCGGAGCATACAGAATTGTATTGGGGGCAGATCAAGATAGTTTTAGCCATCAAATCAAGAAACCAGTGAAGGAGAGAGAGAGGGACAAGGAAAGAGAGGAAAAGAGAGATAAGTGGAGAGGGAGGGGAGAGAGAGGGAGAGTAGCGAACGGCCCACAAATGGGTGCGGAGGGGAAGAGCTCTAGATCCCCTATTTCCTTCAAAATAGGGCTCTTGAAGAAGGGCCTTTTTATTTTTTGAAGAATTTAAGTGACATGGACAACCCGATCGCTAACTTCACTTAACTTTGCCAAAAAAAAAATTATTGTGAAAAAAAATAAGTGAAGTCCGTTAAGGGGTTGCCAACTTCACTTAAATTCTTCGAAATAAAAAAAAAAGGCCTCCCTCCAGGATTGTTGTTTCGAATGAAATAGGAAAACCGAAGGGCAGGGCCCCTCCTCCACCCCTCTTTTGCCCTCCATCGGCCTTCACCAGCCGTCCGCCACTTTCCCTCTCTCTCTCTCTCCTTCCCTTCCTCCCTCTCCCTCTTCCTCCCTCACCCTCTCTCTCTTTTATTCCCTCCTATTCTCTCTCTCCCCTGCCCTCTCTATCATGTCAGGCCATGCTCTGCCAGCCTTCCCCCTCTCTCCCTCTCCTCCCTCCCCTCACTCTCTTTTCTTCTCTCCCATTCTTTTATTGTGTTGGTATGGGCCTGGCACAGAATGGCATAGAGACATACCAAACCATACCACTGGCATTAGGCAACCAGTGTGGGCACCAATATCGGCACAATGATCATTGGATATAGCAATCTTTATTTGCTACCTCAACTCTTAACTATTATTTGCTCAAGCCATTATCCACCAGATAATTAACTGTTCCCTTTCAGTAAAGAGATTTATATTTGAAAAAGATATATCATTTTATTAAGAAGAAAAGTGCAAATTCATATAATAATGAGAGGCCTCCATGCAAAGCCATTATAATGGATATTAAACCTTTATCTCCAATCGCGCAAGAGTTTATATATGAACATTTTAACGTCATCATGTCAACGAACAGATGTAACTCTAAATTCATTATCCATCTAAAACAAAAGGTATACATCTATGGTCTCAGGGGTGGAGTAGTATAAGTCTTCCAATATGCTTGATTTTGACCTCCTTCCAGTACATGTGATGAACACTATTGAGGAACACTTCCAACTACCAGTCAAATTGGGAAAAAAAAATTACAAGTAACAGATTATATCTAGTTGTGACGGGAATAAGTATGGGACAAAGGAAAGGATTTGTACCTTGGATAGACAATCACATCGGGAATATTTACAGCTCTATGGAAGCTGTTGTGTGGATTCCCATGGAAGTGCCTCTCATCATATTCCAGTGTCATATTACCCTGCACAATCGTCATTGCTCAGTAAAACTCTAAACTCTAACATCCAAAGTATTCCAAACTTCAACAAAATTAAAAAGAGAAGAATGACCCGATTACTTGTAAATAGTTCTTAGCTCTTTGATGAACTCCTCTGGAAGCTCCTTGTGAGGCCCTTGAACTAATAGTCCAGTCCGTTCTTTCCATTCAATGCTACAGAACTCATAGTTCGGAAAGAATTTTATTCAAGCCTCCCAAGTTTTCAAAAAAAAAAATCAGAAGCCGTTCAGCAAGAAGTAAAGATTCTGAATTTGGAAAAAAAATGTGAAAATTTTTTTAGAAGTTGGGAAAGGAATTCCGATAATTAAAACATAGAAAAAACTAACAAAGTAAAACCAATAGAACACTTTATATATTTGTTCACGAGAAAAGCACAGGAGATGGAAAAGCCACAAATGATAGCAATTTATCAAAGGTTTCTCGAATCTGTCGTGAATGACTCGTATATAAATCAAAGAATCCCTGAACAGTAAATGAATAATGGGATCATTCCTGGCAAACTTCTTTATCGAGAATAATTAAGGAAGTCATCGGACGATGGGAGGAAATAGCGGGAACGTTTATAATCACCTCCAGGTGTACTCACGGCAGTTTTCCCAGGCTGTCCGTACGATTATTCAAGAGCACCATTTCGACAACAAGAAGAATCGATCGCGAATGAGGACGTGTGCTCACCTGCGATCGAGGGAAGAGGTGGGGCGGAGCTCGAGGGCGAGGACTCCTCCGGCAGAGGCCACGATCGCGAAGGGGACGAGGGAGCGGGACCCAGAGAGGAGCCGCTCCTTGCCGCCGGACGGCGGGGCTCCAGAGAAGCGAGGGCCTCTGAAGCGATGGGAGAGTTGCCAGGCCCTGTGGAGGAAGAACTTGGAGAAGCAAGAGGAGCCGAAGCGAGAGAGCCAGGTGGACCGGAGCCTCATCGTCTGGCAGTGGTGTTGAGAGAGCGCAGGCAGGAGGCGGCGACGGATATGCACTCCGACTCCATGTTGTAAGAATTTCAGTTTTCTTTAATTTTGGGTACGTGGCAGATTTTCATAGGTTCGGATAAAAGTTAGGTCCAATTTTACCTCCATATATCTAAAATAGAGGATGTATTGAAAACAGAATGGATGAAGAGAAAATAGATAAACTTTCATCTATTATTAATATTTAATAAATATAAAAATGGATAAAATATTTTTTCTGTTGGTATTAAAAATGAGAG
>KE508893.1:22757-33802 GCA_000441515.1 Elaeis oleifera | reverse complement strand
TATATATATATATATATATATACATGTTTAGATGGACATGATTCTTATGGAATTATACGGGAAACTGGGTATCTCATCACCAATTCAAGCTGCAAACAGAACATGCTTAGAAGATGTTTTGAGGATAGTTTTGATTAATTGAATCAAAATATCAAAAGAACTCCACATAATCCATGGAAATTTTAAGAATCTAGAAGATTCCTCTTTTTCTCCCCTCAACTTTTTCATGAGAAGCTATTCCTTGTTCATCTTAAATCAATTTCTACTAACATACTCACTGCTATTTGTTTTACATTAGTTATTTACATGTTTTGTACCTTCCTAACACAATCTTTATCAACCAAACCACCTCTCTCCCATCTTCCTTGTACCTTCATTATTGTTTCATAGCATCCAAATCCACTTATTGCTCCACTCTTCCCCAACTCTCTCCCCTCTCTCTCTATTACTCTCTTTATGCACACACACATGCACACTTGTTGGGTTCGCGGCATGACAAATTTCGATTGTAAATTATCAACTAGGAAACCGTGTATTTTAGCAAAGGTCAGTTGTAACCAAAGCATTTGAGTAATTATAGTAGAGGTTCGTCTTGCTTCCTTTCCCTCTAAAAGTGATTAGTCCAATAAATCGGCTGATCTACCATAGAAACATCCTAATTTAAGTAGGAACTTAATTCTTGTGATCACCACACGATCCTCTACTCCCAATAATAATAAAGATGCTCAAGATCATGTTGTGTACTTAAGCTTATGGTTTTCAGTACTTTATCTGTCTTGTTTACCTCTTGGAGGGAAGAACAGCTCAATTTCCAGTGCTAGGTGACGGAAGAATCATCAATAAGTTTGGTGATGATTTGAAAGTTTTTATTTATTATGTTGATAATCGATTATTCTTGTAATTTTCTTCAATAATTTTTATTTCACAGTCGATTATACTTTAGATACCAGATTTACATGTAGATTAAGGGAAACTTTAATATTAAATTAATTTTGAATTTGAAAACATTTTATTTATGTGCTGAGTACAACCGCTAAATAATATTGGCCGTGTCACATGTAAAGGCCATCATAAGATAATAGTAATTAAATAATGACCGGTAAGTTCATGTTCTTTCTTTTCTTTTTTTTCTTTTTTTTTTTTGTTAAAGTAAGTAAGTTCATGTTATTAAACATACAACACATAAGGGCCATAATTTAAGGGTGTACGTAACACCAAGTCTTACTGAGATCTCTTCGTAGGAATATGAAAAGATTTAAATGATGAAGAAATCTAAAATTCAAATGATGCAATTAAATAAATTAATTTATAGTATGTTTATATTGGCGCAAGAGTTAACTAATTCGTTATCCAACCACTCAGATCAGTAGATTAATTTTAGATTTAAAATATTATTCACCAGTTTATTAGTTTAAATCCTTCCATTTGTTCACGGTGTGATTCTCCCTGACCACCTTGATGTTGATGTTGTTCCTGGACCTGGTCCTAAAACCATTTATCGGTGCGAACGCTGACTTGGACCTCTGTTACAACTGTTACCAAACTAATTTATGCCTTCAAGCAAGACATGTTCAGAGAATTAAGACAACTTCCACATGTCCACGTGTCCTGCACTTTCATCATCAAATTTAATCTCGTGAAAATATTTAGTTAAAATATTAATAAAAATATGTATGGAGGGTCTTGCTTTTTTTTTTTTTTTGGTTAGAAAAACGGGATCGGAGGGTCTTGTTTAATGCACGAAAGCAAGTGATAATCCTCAGACCACTGATCATAATAAAGAGATGTAGATGTGAAATCGTTAATAATCCTCCTCGAAATCATTCCTATTCTCAATCTAATGATCAGCTCCATTTCTAGATTTATTATTGGAACAAAACACTTAATAATATAATTTGACAAATGTTTATGATAAAGTCAAAACAATTAAATTTTGATTACATCGTCTTTCAGTGCGCGCATTTCCATGCACAGTTTTGCTACTGCATGAGGGATATGATGCACAAAGATGCTGCTTCCCGAAGTATTCAACCTAGACCTCATCACAGCAACGCTGGACGTCATGTGGAAAATTTACCTTGTGGTGCAGTGGTTGATGCATGAATCTGGAAATAAGAGTTAAAATTATAGACATTATGCCTTGGAAAAGAAGCCAGTCCAATGGAAAGATGGAAAAACGTTTCTTCAAACCAAGGATTCTTGATGCACCTGCAGATGCAAGCTTCTATGTGATCACATTCATATGCACGCTTCTATATTACATTCTGATCAATTCTTTCACGAGCTGAATCCATGAGAAGTCATCTAAACTTCGGAAGTATGTATCAATTTTTTCAAGTTTGACTGATGAACTAATCTATAAAATTTAACAAGACTGAAGCAACAAGAAAGGAAAAATTGCATTACATTCCTCCTCAGAATTTCCTGTTTGTATATTTAAAATCACCCAACGCACCTGTCCTTTCAGGTTCATTTATCGTAGACCCTGATAACTTAAAACCCAAGGAATCCAATTTAGGAATTCCAAAATGATAGGTTCATAACATTACAGCAACAAATATGTAATGAGGCCAAATACACCAGCTTCAGATACAAAAACTGTCAAGCTGGAACATTCACATGGATCTATAGGATCCTCTCACAATTAAAGATTTGGACTGGCCAGCTGCATTTTGGCCATCCGAGCTAATCCCTGTTGTCTCAATGGAAATGTCTATGCTGCGGTGTGCTGAAGAGCGGACAATGCTAATGCGGGACCTAATCCTCACTGCAGGACACCCTCAGTGCCAACAGATGCAGCTAAGTTAGGGATAGATTTATCTGATTGCATCACAATTGGTTCACGGAACGTCAAGATGGTTTGAGACCAGTGAGTTCCTGGAGAATAAGGTGATGTGGAGAGGACTGTGGGCATCTCTTTACAGAATCTGCTGGTGAAACCTGTCTCGAACCACAGAACAATTCCATAACACCATATCCCCAAAGTTGAAGCCGTTGAATCACCTTGAAAGTCAGATCTCAGCTTCAACTCGAAGCTTGCAGTGAAATCCATGTCATCTGGCTTCATGGTCGCCAAGTCAAATGACTGAAACCGAAATAATGACAAGAGTACGGTCATGTTCACCTCTAGTTTACACACTCCACAAATTCATGAGTTCTGAGGAACAACATGGAAGCTTGAAAACTGGAAAACGATTTCATTTCTGCTCTTATTGTGTTTGTGAAGTTTATCAGAAAGGTATGTGCAAGAAGTAAGAGTAGAAGAGGCTCCAATATCTCAGTTGCAATATGGGAAGACCAGGAAACCTCTGAAAGCCTCAATAAAAGTGGTTAGAAAGATTGAACTAATGGCGGATATGGCCTGAAAATCAGAGTGAACAGGAGATAGGGCTACGAGATCAGAAAGAACCATATTGGGTAAAGATCCCAGTTATTACAAGACCTTGACACTGCACCAACGTGTCAACCTAGATTGACAAACATTACAAGGAAAATGGTTCAAATCAACATACAGTTTATATTGCAAATATCTTCCCATATGGTATTGCAGGCCATGCAGAATAAATTGTTTAAATTTAATGCAAGAAAAAAAGAAGTTAGAAAATAGGATCTGGCACAGAAATACCATCAAGAAACATTTTCTCCTTCACATGATAACTTTGAACAGTATTATATGAAAGAGGGTCAGTTACCTGGAGTACAGCTGACTCTGTGATGATATCTTGATCATCGACTATATCAACAATCGGAACACGAGAAGCATCCTCTACAACTTCCTTGCCAACGCAAGACATATTGAAACCATACACATTTTCCCAAAATGGAATGCTGGTTCCACCTCTTCCAAATCCAGCCACGAACTAAAGATGAATCATACAAGATAATGGCTCAAGTGGCTTGAAAGTACACAAAAGGTTAAAATAGTAGAATTTAGTGGCCTTACAATGGTAGCAGTATCTGGAAGAATTGCCCCACCAGGTTTCAACCAATGATCACGTGCATAAAGAACTGAACTGAGCATCGATTCATATAATAGGCAATAGCCCATCCACTCGCTCACTAACACATCAATGCTATGAGGTGGAACTTGTATATGTTGGTCAAGCTCTTCAACCATGCATCGCACTACTTTATTTTCCCAAACACTGTTTTCATCACCTTTCTCTGTCCCCTCTGACAGAAGACCATTATCTTTCACAATCTGTGTTCATTATAAGTCCATGTAAATAAAATAATAACTAAATTTTAAATAATCAAGTTAATGGAATTATTACCTGGGTAGCCACAGAAGCCATCTTTGCACTTGCTTCAACAGCAATTACTCTTGAAGACCCAGCTTGAGCTGCAAAAAGGCTACAACAAGACATTAAGTAAATAAGATGTATAGTTGTTCTACAAGACACGAATAGCTATTTCAAGTGATAGGGAAAAATGTTTACTTCCTGAGTAAATGTCCCTTACTCAGTAGCAAAATGCCTAGGGATATGTTGATTCAATAGGCAAATTCAGTTTATGCAAAAATTAATGGGTACAGGATGAATCCAGTGTAAGTGTCAATTGCATAATCTAACAATGAAAAGTACAAGGACCACCATATAGGTTAAGTAAAAAAAGCATTGATATCAGTAAGGATTCTCCAAAGCTAAAAACAAAGAGTTGAGAATTGTTGACTATGTTAATGTTTCCTTCTGGGTTCAAAAATCAAATTCACTAATCAACTTGAATCATGTTGCCATCAGGTTAAAACATACAATCATAAATCACTTGTTTTGTTGAGTAACAACAATATATCTTTTTCAAACAGCAAACTAATGACAGATAAAATTAATCAGTTTCTCAAACACATATTTGAGTTACCTAAATAGAAATGAATTGAACCACGTTACAGACAGACTGTCCTTGCAGAAATAAGTAGAATAGCAAAGCATGACATGGAGAACCAAAACCAGTTTAGGCTGTCACCCAACAGCTTTTGCACCTAGAGAAATCGGGGCTAACTTTGACATGCACACCAGTGCAATTTTGAGTTAATTCTGCTTTTCCACTTGAGCTTGTTTTGTAAGTTTAACTTGCTTATTGGTGATTATCATCATTCAAGTATTCAACTTCGATACAAAGAAGCTAGAGAAGTCAGCAGATAAGCAGTTGCAGACCATTTCCAAATATATTAGAATCCTCTATTTTTGATGCGTGCCACAGCTGAGGTGAAGAAGAAAAACAATTCTGATCAAGTCATATTGGTATATTTTATGCAAATTTGCATAAACAGAAAAGGACCTTTGAAAAAGGTACCGAATAAAGAGTGTTGCCAGAAAGAAGGAAGCTGGCTGGATGATTCTGATCAGACCATGGGAAATATGACTTCTAAGATACAATATACAGGCAAAATTTGTTCAAGCATATGCAAAATTTGTTGAAGCATATGGAGTTGTGGACATATCTGAAAAAGCAAACCTGAGGAAGAGTGCACGAAAGAAGGAAAAGAAGAGATCGTTGCACACAAGAACCAATTATAGAAGCATGGAGAAGGGCAATTTCTGTAATTACCCCAGATGAGTTGATGTTAAGTAGTGGAGACAATGGTGCTGCATATTTAAAATGTCAGTATTTATGAACCATCATGAAACACACGAGTCTGAAAATTCAACAAATGCTAAACATCTTTGATTAATTGCAACGTAATGTGCATGAACCTGAGTATGAATTTCATTGAAAACATAAGTTTATAAAGACTTGAAACAAATAACAAAATAAATAAATGTCTACAATAGGTTACTTCATCCATCTGTGGGGTTGAAGCAAGACACTAATGTGCCTAGCTAAGACAAGCCCACTGGACCAAAATTCAGGTCTGAGAGCAATTCAAACATTAGGTGACTGCAAGAGAAGTACATGTGCAACATAGGCAAATTAAGTGATAATTAGATGATATTAATGATGTCGATGATGTACCAATATGTCAAGTAAAAGGAATACATTGATTAGTTGCACATATGAGGTTGGTTTAAATATTGATAACAATCACAAAAATCAACATCAACAACAATAATCTTCATGGTGATAATGGGTGTTACAATGGATATGTAGTGTTGTATATACTATTATGGTGCCCTATAAGTTAATCATAACATAAAGATGCCCTTCAAATAGTTGAGCAGTTCCTATAATTTAATCATAAGACTAAAGATGCTCTTGAAATAGTTGAGCAATACAAAATGACAGTATTCCCAGTACTCCCCTATGTCGCAGAGAGGAAGCAAATTACTTTAGTATAGTTTTGGAAGCACTAACAGATACCCTTGCTCGGTATTGGTGGACACATCCATAATAACTATGGGTACAAAAGGCCATAAATAATTAGAATCCCCCATAAACAAACTCCCATTTATCTATGGGCATGCACATAAATATCATTTCACAGATACCTTGATGGACAATGTCACGATAGCAATTATAATGGTCATTACCCACCTGATTCCCATGGGGAAGAGTGATAATGAGATGTCACCAATATTTCATAGGTATATGCGTCTGTCGTATGTGAATTATAACAACTATGCCTTCTACTGCTAACTACTTAATTTCATCATCAACATGATTTTGCAATTCCATATAACCTGAAAATATTCCTGCAATTTTATGGATATACTTTTGGTTTAGGCTCACATATGCTTGCACTGACTTGAATATTTAATGAAATATTTTATCTAGAACTTGTTTCCCAACAGTATTTCTATGTTTTTTAAAAAACTTTATAAGGAAAAAAATCACTTGTAGTAATCCTAGAGGTTTTCTACCAATAAGTTTCTAGAAAAAGAAGTAAACTTGATATTTAGTCTAACAAAGAAGTTACATTTTAATGTTAACAAAAATCTTCTTTTTGTTGGGCAAGTCCTTGGCTTGAATTTAGTCTCTTACTCAAAAGGCCACATATTATGCTTTATTATGCTTTCAGGTCCTCTCTGATGCATATCAATTTCCACTTCCCACCAATAGGCTTCTTAAGTAGCCCAATGCACTTAAATGGAATACCACAGACTTACATGTGCTGATCAAGTAAAAGGAAAGAACACGTCAGTAAATTTGTTGGCTGGGTCTTTGATAGATGAGTTTCTTTCTTAGGCAATGACAAGCTTGGGTGATCCTTACAATTCATGAAACATAGACCAATATCTACATGGTTCAAAAGTTATGAAAAATGACATTGCAACCCAATGGTGAGCAAACAATTTCAGATTTAGGACTCACAAATTACCACTTATAATTATCTAATAATATTTTGACTTAATGACTTAAAATTTGGAGTACAGATGTACAATGACAACATACATAGGAAGCAGTGTGTTAATGAAACCTATTAGGTCTAGTGTAGCATTTTTATCAACAATATTTAGATAATAACAAAAAAAACATTTAGGATATTTTCCATACAATGGCGAAGAATCACTGAGCTTAGAAAAGGACATGTTACTAAGCAATTGGGTCATCAACCTGCACTTGCAACTTATAAAATTTCAAAGAGTTCGGCATTTCACATTTGCACAAGCAATTACATAATTACAATTTTCACCATCCAATAATCAAGGCTGCAATATCCCAACAAACTAAGAAAATGATATATTAGTAAGCAACTGGGTCATCAACCTGCACTTGCAAGTTATAAAAATTCAAAGAGATGTATTTCATATTTGCACAAGCAATTACATAATTACACTTTCCACCATCCAATTTTGAATCAGGGTTGCAATATCACCAACAAACTAAGAAAAGCAATTCAATTTTACCTCAATATTCCTGTGCCACAACCTACATCCAAAACAGTTGCTTGATTCATGAGACAAGGATTCTTTAAAAGTGCTCCTCTATAAGCATCCATTCTCACCTGAACAGTTGATATACAATAAGTTAATTTCCAAACTACAATACAGAATACAATTTAAAAATATATATATGTACATGGACTCATGAATTCCTGATGCAACGAGTTTCACATAAAAGTACTCTACATATATAGTGATCCACATTAAATGGTGTAAATATTTTCAAACATCATATACCTTGTCACTAAGCATCTCTCTATGAATGCCGAAGGAACCATAAGCTCCAAATAGTTTTCATTTACATCCTTAATTCCCTTGCAGTAACATTAGCAACAGAAAATCTTAGCTGCTTATCTTTCCTCCTTTGGTGAAATGGCCTGAAGTTCTCTTCCATAAGAATGCCATTGGTCTTCATTTTATCAAAATGACAGGCCATATTCTCTGCATGGTCCTGCTTATTTCCGATGTTCTGAACAATATTAAGCTCAGAGCTGCTATCCTTTAAGATTTCCTGACTATCATTGCAAAGTTCACCAAAATCTTCATTGCTAACCAGCTCCCTCATAAGCTCCTCTTTATCTATCAATACATTATAATCTTCATCATCCTCATCAGCAGCAAAACTATGCAGAAGTGGATCATCTGCCATAAATGGTTTTAGATATACATCATCTTCCCAAAGAAATTTCCCGCCCTTCTCATAACTAACTGCTGCATGCAAATGGTTCTGAAGATCTTTACTGCACTCAAAGGTGAGACCACAACTCCAACATTTGTTCTTCACAACCTGGTAATGAACAAGAATAGGAGAATAATCAGCATCCTAATTTCTTTCAATATTCTATGTTATCTCTTTCTTTTTGCGCTAAGCTTCTTAGTATCATAAAATCACCATGCAACCTGTTGTTAGACTTGAATCAAATATTTCATCAGATAAAGAATTTCTTAAAGAATGCACAGAGGCTTGCTTTAAGAAGTGGATTTTGAAGAGTAACCCCTCCGAAGCTATGGTACATTGCATCACTAAGTAATAGGTGAACCAAAGACACAACTACACTATGACAGTATGTATATATGTATCACTAACTAATAGGTCAACCAAAGACACAACTACATTTTGAAGAAGCATTGTAACAAAGGACGACATCAAAAAGATATGGATTCCCCCCAATCTTAGAAACAGACAACGAGAATCCAACCATATATATGCACAGGATTCTCACAAGGTACCTTAGAGACAATATTGCAAGTACCAGACTCAACGCCACTATGTAACTCTGTTTATGGGGCATGTGTAATTAACAATGAGAATTCCTTAACCAAGCTGCATCAACTCTCCCGAAAGTTTAAAAAACATCAATATACTACATAGAGCCGGTAAAAAGAGATCAAATTTCAGTTACTTCACCATCCAAAATCAATTACATGACATAAGTAATAAATAATAAAACAAAAAAAAAGAAAGCAATTAATCACAGAAAAGCTAATCCTTGGCATAAAAGCACATGTAAGAAAAAGAATAAAACGGATAATGCAACTAAACCAAGGAAAAATCCAAACTTTGGTTACATAAAATCACAAGCTATAAAAGAATAAGAACGAATAAAGCAACTAAACCAGTCAAAAATCAAACTTTGCATAAAACCACGAGTAATAAAAGAATAAAAACGAAAAAACAACCAAATCACCCGAAAATTCAAATTTTGGGACAAATCACATCAAATATCCTTCTAGAAACAAATCTCCAAAATATTCTAATGGATTAAACACACAACACCTGAGATCTCACATAGTTGATGAGCTTGAAGGAACCATAGAAATTCAACCCTAAATCTCTGACGATGCCGTGAAAATCGAAGGCGTGATCGGAACTGCAGTGATTAAACAGAGTCTCGGTGGAATCAAATCTCAAGCTGCAGAACAAGCATAGGAATTCGGCAATCGAGTTATCCTCGTCTGACTGCCATTCGTCCCATCCTTCGATCTCTTCTTCTTCTTCTTCTTCTTCTTCTGGTTTCGGTGTTGCTGCTTCGGTCTCCATGCCGACTCTCGCTTTGCTACAACCCTAAACCCTGGACGCGAGGGAGAGACGAGACAAAAAAAGGGCCGAGCCAGCCGAAACAGAGCGGTCTGGTGACTATGGTCTCGGCCCTTCAGGCATTGTAGGCTTGTAGAGTTTTATCCAATCTATTTTTTTTTAATCAGATGAATTAATTAATGAATACGAAAATAAGTACGCCAATGGAATGGAAAAACAAAATGTTCAAAATTAGAGAAACCCTGGACGCGACAGAGCCACGAGAGTTGGAAGGCTTTTGCAGAGGGGAACCACTGGGCGGCTGGTGACCAGACCGCTCTGTTTCGGCCGGCTCGGCCTTGAGGTATGACAAGGTTGTCGAGTTTTATCCGGTCTAATACTTTTCTTTTCCTCTTTTCCTATTAAACCAGATGAATTAGTTGTAACGAGAATAAGTACATCCATGGAATGGGAAAAACAAAATGTTCGAAAATTTGGCTGGAAGATTTATTGAGTCAGCGAGAAAACAAAAGAAGAAAATATAGCCAACGAATAAAATAGAGAAATCTTAAAAATTATAAAAAAAAAATTTTGAGAATAATTTTTATTTTATGAAAAAAATTATATTCTTGTAGAAAGAGAATTACAATATTATTTTCAAAACTATAAATAAATGGGATAACTTTTTATATTAAGAGGATTATATGTATTTACACAGCATTCTAACAAATAAATGCTTGACCAAATATAAGGCAATATGTAATGTATCAATTTTTTATGATCAATCAAATATAACAAAATTATTTTTAAATATCATATTTTTAAAATTAAATTTTAAAAAAATTAATTTTAATAAAAAAATTTCTTGCAATGAACCTCATGGCTCTAGCAACATCGTTAGCTCATCTTAAATGGAGGCCCCCTCTTATCTGAGTTCCCTCCCCCTCTCTCTCTCCCTCCTTTCTTTTCGAGCATGCATGTGCATAAAATATGCAATGCACTAATCAATCTAAGCATTTAATCCACCCACTGATCCGAATATGGAACCAACGTGGCTTTAGATCGAATTGTATCTATTGCTGTGAGACTCCGATCTGAGATGAATGCGATTGGGTTTGGACTCCTTCCAATTTGGGAGATCGGCTTCAATCTGAGGACTGGAGCACCAAAAAAATCTGCAAGGTAAGTCCACCTCCCAAGGTTCTTTG
>KE508889.1:30217-42944 GCA_000441515.1 Elaeis oleifera | reverse complement strand
ACAAGAAAAAGACGATTTTTCCTTCATTGGGTTCCCGATGAGTGGATCCACATGCAAACTTTGACCAACATAGAGCCAACTGCTGCAACTCCCCGAACTCATCCAGAGGAAACTTCTGGTTCATCCATCGAATGTCTTTAGATCAGACAAACCCCAACCAAGGCAATAGTAATCCATGCTAGAGAATCTTCAAGTGCATTATCAACGATGTATTGATTATTTTTTAATGAAATGAGCCCTTTTCTAGAACATGACCGCTCTTCTCCAAATCTTTGGCGAAGACCTCGATGGCAAAAAAGTGGAGGCTAACTCATAGAGGATCCATGACTCCTCACTTTTCAGTGAGTTGACCATTCGAAGACCATAGTTGTGTGAAAAGTGAAGGCTCACCTATTGAGGACCTTCAGAGAGGACTAATCTAAAAGGACCCCTAGTGCTTGCCGATCCAAGCTACATGGGCCAAAGATCTCGATGGCTAAAAAGTAGGGGCTAACCCAAAAAGGACCCCCGACTCCTTGTTTTTTAGCGAGTTAAGCATAAGAAGACCTTAGTCATGCGAGAAACAAAGGCTTACCCATTGAGGACCTTTGGAGAGGGGCTAACCTAAAAGGACCCACAACGCCTGCTAATTCAGGCTACATGGGCTGAAGACCTCAGCGACTAAGAAGCGGGGGTTAACCCATAGAGGACTCCCGACTCCTCACTTTTCAACGAGTTGAGCATTAGAAGACCTTAGTCGTGCGGGAAGCAAAGGCTAACCCAAGAGGACTATTGGAGGGCTAACTTATAAGGACCCTCAGATACTACTAACTCCAACCATCCGAGATAAAATCTCAACCAAGCCATTGGAGTTTTTGAAGGTGCTTCATCTTTAGATAAATATAGCCATGAGAAGGGTGCTTCATCTCTGGATGAATATAGCTAGGAGTTTTTCGAAGGTGCTTCATCTACAGACAAATATAGCCTCGAAGAGAGTTCTTCATTTATGAATATGAATATAGCCAGGAGTTCCTCAAAGGTGCTTTATCTCTAGATGAATATATCCAGTAGTTCTTCATAGGTGTTTCATCTTTGGATGAACATAGCCTCGACAAGGGTGCTTCATTTATGAACACGAATAGCCAAAAGCTCGTTGGAAGTGCTGCATCGAACAAAGCACATCGATAGTAGCTACATAAAACCTAAAAATGAAAGAAACGAGAAGGAAGAGCATTTACTCCTTGAAAGATAGATCATCATTATAAAGATAACAATAAGGGGGAATACAAGGAAAGAAATGACGGTAGCTTCACCAGTCAATTACATCAATGGATCCAAGCCACACCAATAGGCCACTCCATGTGAGAATCCTCCCCCCGATGAGGGTTGCGGCCTCTTCAAGCCCACCTTCAACGGCTAGGTGGCCATCCCTCTTGGGAGCACATGTCTCTCGAGTACACTGTAGAAAAAGCCTAGAGAAATAAATCCACCAGTCGGATGCCCCACCAAAGACTGTGAAAGAAGCTATCCCACCAAAGGAGAAGGAGGAACCCATTAAAAAGTCAAAAATCTCCCCTTCCAGCGCTGCAAGGGAACAAACTCCAATTGTCGTAGATCCAAATCCTCAAGCGGTGCGGTAGAGAATCTCCAGTGCCTCCCATTCTAAGCTGAAGTCCGCATGATCAGCAACGGCCTAGCTTGAAGAGCTGGCTTCCCCAACCATAAGAAGTCCGCTACTTGCCAGAAAAGGGACCGCACCACCATGCCATGAAGTGTCGCGAGCAGAACTCCATTCTGGGGCGACAAAGGATCACCTTTATAAAAGAGAGGGAGGTAGGCCACCCACAACAACTCCTTCCTATTAAGGATGGGAGTCAGCCAGGGAAGAACCGTAGAAATCGCCTCAATCATCGATCAGGATTCCAAATCCTATACCCTTCGAAGGCCTCCGTGGATGCCTTCTTAGCCTGGAGCATCACCTCACATTGGCGGGCGGCAAGTAGGGACTCCAGGCATTTAACTTTGCCTTCGACGAATTTGCCTACCATCACCTCCCTGCCAGTCTGATCCGAAGCTCTACTATCTCTGATCTTTTTTTATTCACCTTCTGAAGGAGGCTATTGATAGCTCTCTGGGCTGGGACAAGCTAGCTCTGAAGCTCGATGACTGTTGATCACTCTTTCTTTATTGATCGTTCAAGAATGTTGATTGTGTCTTGAGCCGAATGGAGCTCGCCTTGAATTCACCTTATTTTGGTGGCTAAAGCCCACTTGGCTTCGCTTGTCCTCTGAATGATCCTATTCCACTCTTCGGTCAGCTTACACCTCTCTGCAAGATACTCCCTATGAGTCTGCTTGGAGCACATAGTCAAATGGTCTATCTCTACTAAAGCCTCACCATATTTCTTCTTCATCTTTAAGAATTTTTGCCTAGCTTCACCCACTTCTTTCCTGGCCTTCCTAATGCCTTTTTCAAGAGCCCTAACTTAAGGCCAAACCAACAAGACCATCACTATGGATAAAGGTTCAGCATAATATTTACATCAGTCAGGCTAAGAAAACAAACCACAATTATCATAAGTTGAAGGTAAAACTGCCTTTTTTCATTAGTATGAGAATATTCATTACATCGGTAGGAAACAAAAAGAAAGTTACAAAACTTAAATATCTAAGACCTCAGTCGGAGGACCAATGGAAGAACTCGAGGTAGCTTCGATAGGCTCCGGCATCAAGGAAGCTTTGAAAGCTTCCGATGGCGAAGAAGCTTCGATAGCAGTAAGTGCGGGCACATCCCCAGGCGCTAGATCAGACTGTGGCCTTTCTCTAGTAGACGTAAGATCTGAGGCTAGATCTCCCATGGCTTTTTCCTCTTCCTCCCCTTCCTCTTCATTCAGAAAGGTGAGGTCAAAGTTCAAAAGCATGCCGTGATCTTACTACGGTAGTCATCAGTCCGGCACTATAGGCTTCGTGGCTGAACTCAATCTTTGCTGGAAAAATTCCTCCGACTCCCAAAAGTCTTCAACTACCAGACACCTGACCTCAGTGACCCAGCTCTCCACCTTTTTCTTGACCTCCATGGCCTTGGCTTGGCCGCCCGCCACCTCTTCCTTTTGAGGCCAGGTCAGACTCGACCTTCGTCTTGGCGACTTCGGCCTTATCTAGCACCTCTTTCAGGTATTTGGCTTCGGTCTTGGATCGGACTTTGGCTGCAGCAGCCTCTGTAGCTTTCACCTTCTTCTCCACCTCGATGGCCTCCAGCTCAACGATCCACAACAAGTTGGCAAAGGCAGCGATGTGATGATCCAGCTATACATAGAAAAGAGAAAAGTCAACCATTGGAGATGAAAAAGAGAAGAAAAAATTGCAAGAGAAGAGATGGGGCTCACCCGAATGAAGGAGGTCACGGCCTTTCTCTACTGCCTCTCGATGCTTAGCTCCCCGATCCTATCGAGATCGCCATCGATGACCATCCGCTCGATCACATGGCAGGCGATCTTCTAATCCTCCAAGGTTGCACCCATGGAAAATGGGGATTGGGCCTCCCTCCGCCTGACAGGTACTTCGATGGAGTCCAAACTCAATTGATCAGTAGAAGTACCCTCAGCCCAGGGACAGGGAGAGCTGCCGATAGCAGGGGACGAGATTGGATTGGGAGAGCTGATATGGCTTCCTCCCGAGTAGAAGAAGCCAGAGGGAGCACCTCTCCATGTCTAACTCTGGAGGGCCTCTACTTCTTCTGGGCCCCGACAGTAGCTGATGAGGATGCTTTCCTCTTTTCTGCATATTCTTCCTCCTCAGCACCTCAAGCTCTTTGGACTTCATATCTGCAACAAGCCAGAACAAGTTAAAAGAAAAAGGAGGGCGGGAGAGGGAAAGGAGGTAAACATCATGAGACTCCTAAACTAACCACTGGAGTCGGTCGGACTCAAACCGATATGGAAAAGAGCCTACTCTGATAGTAACTCCTTTAGAGCAGAAATTTGGTACTCCCATAAGATTTTGGAGCTCTTTATGTCCTCTCTCCTTGGTTTTAGGATCTAAAAAATAGAGTCCCTTGGCTGACCCCAATAGAAAAATCAAAGACTCTGATGGAAGGGCCCAAAATAAATAAAAATCGGCCCTTCCAATCGTGAATCGAAGATGGGGCTCCCTTGATTAAGGTGGGGACCCTCCTTGGTGGTGAGACATACTACCAATCTTCAGTCCATCTCTTGATGGTATAGAAGGATCGGAAGAAAGAAATTGATGGTTGGACTTTGGCCAAACGGCGATGAAGCCAATGGTAAAGCGGAAGAAGTTGGGAATGATGGAGCAAAGGAAGATGTTAAAGAAACAAAATTTTTTGCAACAAAGAGGTGAACGAGCAACCTAAGACTGGCCTTGAATGATTCCTTATATAGGTCGATTCCACCGGATGGAGGATCACCGATCCTACCATTGGATCCTAGGGACTCCAACTCATACAAAGCTAGAATTCCGTACTGGTCCGTATCAGATCCAGATTTTCTGAATCCAACACAGATCTAGTGGTGTTGGGCACAAAAGGTGATTCACCCTCGTGTCTGACATCAGAACTGATGGAATTTTCCTCGAAGAATGGGAGAGCCGGAAGACCAACTCTTGCTAAAGCCCTCAGAACCAGCTATTGAAGGGTAAAAGGAGGAAGAAGAGAAAGGGGACAGATCAAGAAACTAACAGAGAACTGAAAAAAAGATAGAAATCAAAAATCAGCAGGGGAATGAAGAAACCCACCTATGATGGTGCAGGAGATGAGGACAATTAACCAGGGGAGGTTGCCGGAGGAAGTCACCGACAACCCAAGGAGACTAGGAGAGACGGCCGAAAGGAAAACTTCTCTAAGAGCTTGGAGGAAGCTGGAAACTTGCTTAGGAAGAAAGAAAAACTCTAAAAGCATAAGAGAAGCTAGAAAAAAAATGCAGCCTCTTTTATAGATGTAGAGAGGTCAGTACAGCCCGGATACCAAATCTTCTTTGACCGTCGAATGGCCGACATCTAATACACCCCTATTGGTCTGTAGAAACTGACAGACAATTCATTATGGGTAACACTTGAAATAAAGCATCCCATCCTTTGAATCTCATAAAACTATCCTATTTTTTTAGTTATGATTAACCCCTGATATGACCCCTCCTTTCTTCAAAAAGGTATGGGCGCATCATCTCAGCCATTATCGAGGTGTGTTTTCAGTAGCTATCGATCAGTGACTCCTTTCATCCGAAACCTATTCAATTTGAATTCGAAAGTAGGGGGCATTTGTTGGGAGAAGTATGTCGCCTTTATCAAATAAAAAATGCATTCCTAGCTGACATGAGGATGCAAATTAGAAATTATATCTTGCGCTTATGAACCACAAAAGTGGCAAATAACTTTTGCTATAATGAAATAACTGTCAAATTGATTTCATTTTTAAAGCCTGCGTGAGTATTTATTTACGTAACAGGGTGCCTACAAAACAGTCATATTTATGATTATAACAACCATTATTCTAATTCTTGAAATACTCATTAACACTTGCATGTAAATCCCCAATCTCTTGCCTTCAAATTACCTAATTAAACCCCTACTCCACCCAACTCAATTAATCGATATATTTCAATCTTGGCACCAATTCTAGAAATACACGTTACGTCATTCAGCTATTGGTATTTAAATTTAAAATTTAAAATTTGGAATTTAAATTCTGAGCTGGTGTACATAGCACAAATTTAGAAGCTGGGAGGACAAGGACAAGAGAAGTGAGAAGACAGGAATCAAATTTGAGAAGGAACACAACTGTGTTGAACTAAAAAACATTCAAGCAAGGTAAGAAGTGCTGAAGATCTGCTATGTTTATATAATCTAAGCCATACCAAACATTAAGTCATACAAATGACAATATTGTTCTACAATATTGTTATAGGATGCACTCATTGTTGATTTTATAAATAGAAAATCTGGTATGAACTCATGTTAATAAGTTCCCATGTATTAGATAATTTGTAGCTTATTAGATGCTTGATTTGTTAGCACAAGTAGAATTAAATTGCAAAAAATAATTTTTCCCTGGATCATCCATTGCAGTTTCTCTTGTGGTTGGCCTCAACAATAGAGACCGATCTGGGCCTATTTATAAAGAAAGATTCGCCCTTAGTTGAACTTGGTAGCCCGACGTTAACTAATGAAGTGCACAAACTGAATGATGTTGAAGTAGTAGTTTATTATGGATTGGACAGACATCTACTGTCTTGGGACATAATCGGTCAGGTTATATTTATTTATGATGTTAATATAGCATTGTTTATAGTTATTCATCCTACCCATTGTAGTCTCATGGGATTGTTGATTTAAACTAATTATAATGCACATGCAGATGCGCATGGTTACTAAAGTTATTCAATTTGGAAGAGTTAAACTAAATTTTATTTAAAAATCTAAAAATAACTATTTATAATTAATATTTCTAATATATTAGCTATCACTCTTCCTTTTCAATGAGAGTTTTTTAGTCCAGCAATGTTAGAATCCTATCTTTGATAGAAGTTTGCTGTAGATTTTTAAGTGATAAATTTAATTAGGGTTATTTTGAAACCCAAATAAATGTCAAAAATTTTAAGCGACTTTTATATATTGTAAGCATTAGGACATGTATACCATAGAACATTCCTTTGGATAAAAATGGACTGTGTGAAAGCAAGTGTAGTTTCCAAAACATTTCAACTATAGTAAAACTTGATCTGATCATGCATGGCTGTCATAAATCTATTTGAAGTTCATTGATATATTTCCTTGGATTGTAGACTTTTTAAAACTAAATGGATTCCTTCCATGGACAAACTTTCTATGCATCAATAAGCAAGGTGTCAGGTTAGAGATATACAGAATAATAAATTGTATAAACCGTGATTTTTCTACATACTCTTTCTCTTCCTATTTGATATCCTGAAGGTCATTCAAGATTTTAAGTTGGCATTGCTGGACATAGATATTAATAATCAACAAATCAAAAAATTACGTGACAAAACTATGAATAAAATTCTAAGACTTACTAAAGATAGTTTTCAGAAAACAATTTGTAACCATGAAAATTGGCAAAAAAAATAAAGAAAATCTGAATGGAGGCATGTTGGACACTACCTTAAGAACTTTATTACTAGTCCTATGCTCAGTTGGTGACTCTAACACTCTGAAAATACAACTGCTCCTCGGCTCAACCTTGCTCCTCCTTGGCACTACACAAATATGTGGAAAGCTTGACTTAATTTACTCCTTTGGTTGTACGAGACCAATAAATTTGAAAATACATTAATGTAAGGAAAACAATATGGAAAAGGAGTAGTAAGAGTGGTGGGAAATGTGGGCAAATGAACAAAGAAAGAAAGGTAAAACAAAGCTATCACTACAGAGAGTGAGTTTTTGAATCGATATGATATCAAAAGCCTTGACTATGGCTTTTATATAGATAGTAGTCTAGTAATAGCTCTAATAGCTACTTCTCTAGTCCACAAAGGCTATGACAAGTGCTTGGAGAATTATTAGCTATTATGTGCTAATAATGATGTGATATAATATCCAGGCCCTTTAGAGGCCTGATTGATATTGAACTAGTCCTAGTATATTATACCAGCCCAAGTAGTTGGATCACCTCCCCTTCCTCAAAAAAAAAAGAGAGAGATAAAACTATGGTACACGTGCACCGCACATGAAGAGAAGAAGAGATAGACTCGCGATGGGAGTCACGCTCTTCCTCGACTCCATATAGAAGTGTGGCATCGGGAGCTTGACAAACTCACCAATTTAATTCCATCCCTGGCTTTCCTTCATCCTCCACCATCCAAAATCATTGTTGGTATCTCTCTCCTCTCCTTTTTCTTTCAAAAGACTATTATGACACCGGCCTTGATAACTCACCAAAGATGAGGTATAAAGCTCTAATCCTCCTCTATTTCTCTTCCTAGGTCTTCTCCCTTCTCCAGTGAGCTGTCGTAGGCCTGATTTCATTAGGAACCACCAAAAATTTGAGTTAGAAACCCGCCCCCCTATTTCAGAAACTGGCCTCATTTTTCTCTTTTTCTTTCTTTCGACCATCGATGCCACTGCCTCCATGCCATCTTTTGTAATAGGATATCGGAGCTCCAACCACTGGTGAGTGGACCAGAGCTTGAATTGAGGCTGAGGATTGAGTCTCTTATTTTGCAATGTTTTGTTCCTTTTGCCAGATGCCCATTGCCACCGACCATGCATTGCTCAATTGTTGTCAAGTTGTTGGCTATGTTGCTTGATCCACTACCAGATCTGATGAGGATCCTTTCTCTTTCCTTTGTTTTAGAGAGGGGTAGGGCAAGCTTCTTTATTTTGCCAAGGAAATCGAGGGAAAAAAGAAGAAATTAAAATGAAAAGAAAAATAAGCAAGAAGAAAAATGAAAGAAAAAAATATTTTTTTGACTCTCTTTCTCTCTCTATGCTCTCTCTCTTTGAGTTGGGCAGGCCCTAGCAGAGGGATCCTCCCTTGTGGTTTTGAAACTTGGTAAAACGAGTCCTAACCCCTAGCCTCCAAGCAGCATATTGGCCTCCACCTTGGCCTTTGTTAGATACCACTAGATTTGGTCACTCTCAATCTCTATGGAGCTAGCTATACCCTAGTTTGATCAAATTAGGGTACCCTAGTTTGATCTTTATTAGATGAGTTGCTTTGATTGGACTGACTCGAGCCATCGGGTACTTTATCTGGTCGATCTTATTCTACCCTCCTAGTTTTCTCTTTTATTGTCTATCTTCCTCTCTCTACTTAATCTATGAACCCAATGGAGGATCTTGAGCCCCTTTGCTTTGGATCGAGGTTGACCTTGATAGAGGGGCCTTGAACTACTTTGTTGGTTGGGCAGCATGTCAACATCATCCTAATCCTTATTGAATACTACTAGATTTTGAATTATCTATTATTATTGATCTATCCATATCCTATATTGATTCTTTATCTATAATTTGAAAGGTTGGATTATCTTGATCAGACCAATCCAAACTGCCAGGCACCGTTGTTTGACCAACCTTACCTTTCTTTGCCTTTGCTTACCAATTTTTGATAGAACTTTGCCTTACAAATTGATGACTTGTTTAATTAGTTGCAAGGAGAACAAGTCCATTCACAAATTGAACATCACTTTGGCAACTACCAACTTAATGTTAAGATTGAGAATGTTCCCAAGATACTCTTTAGAACAAGATATGGACACTATAAATTTTTAATCATGCCCTTTGGGTTGACTAGTACACTTGTAGCCTTTACGTACCTCATGAACAAGTTGTTCAAACTCTATTAGACAACTTTTGATAGTATTCATTAATGACATTCTGGTCTATTTATAGAGCTTGCAAAAACATAAGGAGCATCTAAGGACGTAGGTACGAACCCTTAGAGAAAGAAAGTGCAATATACTATGCTGCAGACATGCGAGTAGCCCAGAGGCATGAGTTCTTAAATTTGGTTGTGGATTCATAGTTTCTTATCAAGTAAGTTTTCTGGACTTACTCATAAAAGATTTCTTTTGTTTCAAATTTCACATTGTATGACAATGTAATTTAAATGGAGCAACTTATGATCTACAAGCTAGCGAGTTAATGAGAGCTCTAAGTTTGCATTTCTATTTCCAATTTCATTTATGTTGATTTGACTTAATGCATCGATAGAAAACTGTCACTTCGCCGATCTGAGATTTACGAGCCAGGGTCACGACAACCATCACATACTCATGGAGAATCCTTTCCACAAGATGTAGGACATTTCAAACATAATGTCAATGCATCACAGTAGAATTAATATAAATAACTCAAAGTCAAAATTTAATTAATTAACTAATTCAATTGATGACCAACTTTTAAATCCTACATTAAATAAATCTCAACTAAAAATTCAAAATAATAATACTAGATCTTAATTCTAGAATTTTAATACTATCAAATCTCGCTTCTAATCTCACTCTCAAGCAATACCCATATATGCAATTAAGTATCTGAAGCTGAAAAAAATAAAAAAGCTTGATAGTTTAATAAGTAATAAATATCTCAACTAGATATTTCAGATATAATATTCAAAATAAATTTTATGAATAAATATAAGAATGTAATTCATGCAATCAAATTTTTTAAATATATTTTACAGATATATTCAATGATCCACTAAACTGATGCATAACCCCCTAATAGTAGGGTCCATCGAACTAATGTACAAATCCTTCGGTAGGATCCATAAAAATAGTGAGGCTGAGAGCTTAAATTTGATGTGTACGAAATACTTTTGCAAGATCACATATATGTCATAATTTCAATCAATATATGCATATTCTGTAATAAATCAATAAACCATAATATTTCAAAAATCTCAAATATATAAATTACTCTCCTTTAGGTATAATTTCATAAATCATCCATAAATCAAAGATAAATTATTTTTTTAAATAAAATTATTTAAATAAAATATCTCAAAAAGATGGCTCATTACTTACCTTTGTAGAAATAATAAACGGCTAAATTCAATCAATCTTGAGATCATCCTTCAAAAATTATTATTCAACATTATTTTTTTATCAAAATTTAACTACATATAATTAAGAATAAAAATTTTGAGTTTCGACACCCTTATAGGGGTGGTAAAGTGGTAGCATCTAACATCCAGTCAGTTCAATCATAGTGATTTTATCTGATCATAATTATATTAGGATACATGTGATTTAATAGAGATCGAAGATAATCAAATCTAGTAGTATCTGAGAAGAACGAAAGTGAAGGCCAATATATTATTTAGTAATCAGGTATTAATTTGATTAAGTAACTTCATCAAATTAGGATTACTTGTTAGATCCAGACTCAATAGAAACTAATAAAGGCTAAATCTTGCGATACTCAATAAAGGCCCCAGTGGTGCAGATATGCTGCTTGACTAGCATGGTGGTTCAAAGTTTGTCGATAGATCAGCTTTGATTCAAAGCGATAGGATTGGAGATCCTTTATTGGGTTCGCAAATCAAGTAGAGAGAATATTAGATGAGAGAGAAATTGATAAGGTAGAATAGGGCTGATCAAGCGATACTATCCAATATCTCAATAGATTTGATCAAGATGATTTAATCAAATTATGATTGAACTAATATATAGATGACTCAATAGAAATCATAGATGATCAATTCTAATAGTACGTAATCTAGTCAGGGTCGGTGTCACATGCTACCCGACGACTACGGGTCAAGATTCATTCATTGGGGTTAATCAAAGTCATTGAGATAAAATCTTCTCAAAGATCTAGAAAATCATAGAAGAGAAAAATAATCTAGAGAGAGAATTATAGAGAGAGAAATTAGAGAGAGAAGGTCGAGAGAGAAACTCGAGAGAAAAAGAGAGAAGAGAGAGGAGAGAGAACTTTCTTCTCTTTCTTTTTCTTTCTTTTCTTCCTTTTTATCCTTTCTTTTCTTTTTCCTCTTTTCTTCTTAGTGGAATAGGAGACTCATATTCCTCATTCTTTCTTTGGAGTGGAGGACATGATTGGTGTGGTTGGGGTTGGCGGTGGTCAGGACATCAGCGACACAGCCGATGGTTCTGTTCTCGATGATTTGCTGCAATGAACAATACTAAAAATTAAAGAGAAAAATATGATAATTTATATATTTTTATATTTATTTTAGAAACTTTTGGTAATTAATGGTGCTAACATCTTCTAAAAAACTTAATTTCATAAATAATTATTTTTTATAAAATAATAATTTAAAAATATAAAAGTAGAGCATATTTATGAAAATAGATGTCAAATTAATTAAACAATTTAAGTACTAAAATAATAAAAATTAATAAGTAATTTAATTCATATTTTTTCTATTTTTAGGCATAAAATCAGAGCAAAAATCAAGCAAAATATCCCAAAAAATCATTTAAAATAGTTTCGATGCACGGTGGATCGGCCACTCAGTCCACAGATTCAAGGGCGCGGTCCACAAAAACTCTCACGATCTTTGATGTAGTTCACAAGCGGGTGGAAGAGTTTTGCATGATCCGACGGTGGAGATCAATCCAAATACGTGATCGAACGACTGAGGATGTGTTATCCCATATCCAATGATGGTGGCCCACTTCAAACACACGATCCAATGGCCCAAATCAATTTGAATCAAGATCGGACGGCTGCTGTTGGTTGCCGGCTCAAAACTAAATGAAGAAAAAAAATTTGATGTGCCATCCAACGGCTGAAAATTGATCTGAAGCTTGATCCAATGGCTGGTATTCATCCCGACTGAGAATAGGAGAAACAATACGCTAATCAACGGCCTGAATTCAATCTGATGAAAGATCCGATGGCCAGCATTAATCCCGATCGAGAGAAGGAGATAAAATATGATTTTTGGATTGATTTGGGTGGTCCAAACACAATCTAATGGCCAGAATTAAAGGATATGGGTTTAACACGAATTTTAGGGGTTTTAAGATTCCTTTTGCTATCAAAAAAGATAAAAATTTATCTATAAATAAGGGGTCTGAAAATAAGAAAAAATAGAAATAATTAATAAAAATAAAAAAATAAAAAAATTAGAAAGATTTAGAGACCCAAAGAGAAGAAGAAGAGAAGCTAGTTCGCTCCACGGAGTACGAAGGAAGAAGGAGAGATCGTCAACCATCTTTTCGACGAGGCTGTATTGATCAACTTCAGATCTTTGTTATAATTTTATTTTATTTTATTTTATTTTAATTTTTATACTTAAATTTTAATTT
>KE508889.1:16398-26754 GCA_000441515.1 Elaeis oleifera | reverse complement strand
TTTTAATTTAATTTTTGATTTAAATTGATTTTCTCAAAATATTTTTTTATAAAATCAAAGATTTCAATTAAAGTATTGTCTTCTCTATGGATTCAAGCCAACTCATTACTTTTATATATTTTAATTTTAAAATTGAAATTAATTTGATAATCATGGTGTCCTAACGATAACATTGCGATCCTATCAATAGTCGAAATATGGTTCATTTTTTCAAATTTTGTGGCGATTGCTAGCCAGAATAAAAATCTAAGGCCTTAGGAAGAGGGAGGAGAGGATTAATCAAAGTTTTCAACATCTTACCTACCTTTCCACTAGGGGTAAGGTCCCGATTTCTAGCGAACTTGGTGGAAAACTTTTGGAAGAAGGAGAAGGAGAATTTTTGATGATCATGGGTGGCCAAAGATAGTTGGTCTCGAAGGACGAGCTCGACCTCTTTAAATAAAGTTGGACAGAGGTGTTACAGTCCCTCTCGGACTCGAATTTCCATCGGGATTTATTGAAGAAGAACACTCCCATCGGGAGTCTTCTTCCTCATCACTGTTTTTTTTTCGATGCTTTAACATTCATGCACAAGCCTTTTTGGGTTGTTTTCTCCTAGTGGCTAGGTCGATCAAGTGGACTAAGCCAAGGTCAATTTTTGATATGTTGGTTGGGATATTATATTCTCCTCTTCTAAAAATAATTTCATCCCTAAATTTTCATTTCAAAGATTTTTTGAACTTTAAGGTTTCATAATAATGATCTCATTTCCCAGTGTCTATGTATTCTACTTGTTTATTGTTTTTATTATTAGATCTTATTATAAGAATAAGATCTAATATATCAAGACTTGATTCTTCTTGTAGATGATCTAAATCGAACCAACCCTTGTAAATGAAAAATTAACATCTTAATTTTAAATATGAAAATCAAGTTTCTTTGTCAAAACATTAATTACTCTTAATTAATTGATCTATCATAAATTAGATCACAAATGACTCCAATCCATCTCTAGTAGAATAATTTTCAGTATTGATAGATAACCTCAAACTCTTTCAGTCGGGTGGAGGAATGCTATTGATTGAAGTAGTACAAGTTTTATATTTAGGAAGAAAGAGATCTACACTAAAATATTTCATATTTAAGATCAAAAATCGATGGCCTACTAACTTTAGATTTCATATGTTAAAACTTAGCACAGCACATAATAGAAAATCATACCACTGAAAATCACACAGTGATATCAAAATCAATCGAGAATCAAAAATATTTCTTTTCTTTGATATTAAGTCATCCCTTCAAGAAAATCAAATCAAATCTTCTATTATAATTTTTTTGAATTAAGAGATAATAATTCTAGCTTATAAATAATTTAGTCCATCACACTTCTGTTGCACACTTTAATTTAAACTATCAAAATTCTTTGGATGCACTAAATGAATTTTAATCAAAAATAGTGCTACTATATATTGAAAATATCTAGAATTTGAATTCTAAGTCAAAAATGAGCTTTTAATTCTCATCTTCAATATGCATATCAAGCATGTCCATATAAATTAATATTTAAGTCAATTGATATATTCAAAACCATCATATCAGCCAGTTATTATAATTTAAATATGAATTAGATGTTGATTCTTTTGTCAATTCAATTAGATGATTCCAAATCAAACTCTTATGAGTGAAAGTAATTAGAAGAATTTTTTCAATTATCTTTTCTAAAATTTCTTTTATTGAGATCTTTAATATTTATCAAAAACCTTTCTTAATAGTCATGCAAGCCACTTAAAATCAAATTCACCATTCAATAATAGATTATACTAAAGACCTCAATAACAATGGCAAAAGAATTTTGGATCAATTTATAGATTCAAAACTTGGAATTACAGTTTCACATACCCTCCATAATCTCTAATAGATATAAATAGGACCTTTTATCTTCATCCAAAGATGGCAATCAAAAATTCCACTAAGATGAATATTTTACAATCTCAAATCAATTTCTTCAATAAGAAATGGACTCATTTGCAATGTCCCAACTATATTTTTCCTCATACATGTTAATTTTATATATGATCCACATACTAGATTCAATGTTGAAAATATTCTAATTAGATATCACGAAAGAGTTTTCTTAGTCCAAACATCAAATGATTTTTTATGAGTGAACTATATCTTTCCACTAAATAATTAACTTCAAAATTAGGAGCAATATCATAGTATTACTTCCATATCAAATTTGAATTTATAATTCACTTAAACAACTAATGATCAAATTAATAATCATAATGCATGATAAAATTTCATGATCAACCTTCTTACCATTACTTTAGATCAAAATCCAACAAATCATACCACGATCCATAGATTGTCCATCATATATCAAACCATATGAATCATAATTCTTTAGTGATCTTTTCATATATAATCATAAGATTTAACTAAAATAATGAACATAACTTATACTACAATCATAGATCTACATCCCAATATCCCTAACATCTATCTATCTACACTCATCTTATGTTTGACTACTGTCATAATTTATCTATTTATGCTTTAATATTATATTAATTATCATATCTCCGGCTTGAGATATGTGAGCCAGGGGTCATAGCAACGACTGCATACTCATAAAGAACTCTATCCACAAGCATGCAAGATATTTTAAAGACTATATCAATGCATTACAGTAAATTAATTTAAATAATTCAAAATTAAAATTTAATTAATTAATCAATGTAACTAAAAATTAAATTTAAAAATCTTACATCAAATAAACCTCAACTAAAAGTTCAAAAATAATAATAATATACCTTATTTCACTATTTTGATATTGTCAAATCTCGCTTACAATCTCACTCTCAAATAATACCCACATTTGCAATTTAGTATCTGAAGCTGAAAAGAAATAAGAAATAATGAGCTTGATAGCCTAATAAGTAGTGAATATCTTAACTAGATATTTCAGATATAATATTTAAAATAAATACTATAAATAAATATAAGAATATAATTCATGAAATTAATTTTTTAAAAATATTTAAATATATATTCAATAATCTGATTTGAAATAAATCTATCTAACTCATCGGTTTTAGCTATGACCATACTTATATCCTACAGTGGGGTCAGAATAGAAACAATAAGCCCAATAATAATCAAAGTGCCAATGTATACCCCTATTGATAGAGTCCATTGAACCAATGCATAGCCCTTATAAGTAGGATCCATCAAACTAATATATAACCTTCATTGATAGGATCCACCAAACCAATGCATAACCTCCATTGGTAGGATCCACTAAATCAGTATATAACCTATATTGGTAGAGTTCACTGAACATAGTTGAGCTGAGAGCTCAAATCCGATGCATAAAAAAATACTTTATAAGATACCATATATATTATAGTTCTAGTTAACACATGTATATTCCATAACAAGTTTATAAACTAAAATATTTAAAATTTTAAATTTAAAATTACTTTTCATTCGAATATAGTTTCATAAATCACACATAAATCAAAGACTAATAATTTACTTTCAAATAAAATTATTTAAATAAAATATCTCAAAAAGATGGTTCATTACTTATCTTTGAAGAAATAATGAATGGATAGATTTAATTAATCTTGAGATGACCCTTCAGAATCTATTTTACAAATATATTATTTATCAAAATATGACTATAAATAGTTAAGAATAAAAATTTTAAGTTTTGATACCCTCATAGGACTGGCAAAGTGATAATATCTGATGTTTGATCAATCCAATCAAAATGATTTTTCTGATTATGATTATATTATGATACACCAGATTGATCAATAGAGATCGAGGATGCTTAAATCTAGTAATGTCTAAGAAGAACTTAAGGGGAGGCCAATATGCTGTTCGATGATTAGCTATCAATTCGATCAATTAACTTCATATAATTATGATTACTTGAGAGATGAGGACTCAATAAAACTAATAAAGGCTAAATCTTACGATGAATGACAGAGGCTCAGGTGGTGTAGATATGTTTCTCGACCAGCATGGTGATTCAAAGTCTTTCTACAAGTCCACTTGGATTCAAAGCGATACAGCTAGTGACCTTTCACTGCATTCATAAATCAAGTAGAGATAGAAAGAGAATATCAAAAGAGAAAGAAATTAATAGGGTTGAATGGGATTGATCAAACGACACTATCCAGTATCCTGATAGATCCGATCAAGATGATTTAACTAAATCATAATTGAACTAGTATATAAATACTCAATAGAAATCATAGGTAATCAAATCTAGTAGTATCAGTTTAAGAAGGGTCGGTGCTGGTATGCAGCCCGATGACCATGGGTTAGAATCCCTTTACTAGGGTCAATCAAACTCATTAAGACAAAATCTTCTAAAAGATCCAGATAACCATAGGAGAGAGAAATAATCTAGAGAGAGAAAAATTGTAGAAAGAATAAGAAGAAAAAAGAAGGAAGAGAAGAAAGAACTTTTTGCTCTTTTCCTTTTTTTCTTTTTTTCTTTTTTTCTTTTTCTTCTTTTTCTTTTCCTTTCTTTTTCCTCTCTTTCTTCTTGGTGAAACAGGGGACTCATATTCCTCATACCTTCCTTGGAATGAAGTCCATGACTAGAGTGGCTGGGGTTGGCAATGGTTTGGACCTCGATAGCATATCCAGTGGATCCCGTCTTAGCAATTGACAGTGACGAACGGTGCTAGAAATCAAAGAGAAAAATAATGAAAAGAATGGTTCATTTTTCTCAAAATTTTTTCAGTGATTTCCAATTGGAATAAAAATATAAGGCCTTAGGAAGAGGGAGGAGAAGGTTAATCAAAGTTTTCAATATCTTATCTGTCTTTTCGATGGTGGTTGGGTCCTGATTTCTAGCGAACTTTGTGGAAACTTTTAAAGAAGGAGAAGGAGACTTTTTTGGTGATCGCCTATAGCCAAAGTTGGTGGGGCTCGAACGAGGAACTCAACCTCTTTAAATAAGTTCAAAGGAGGTGTTATAGTCCCTTCGAGACTCAAATTTCTGTCGAAATTTAGGGAGGAAGAAGACTCCCATTGGGAGTCTTCTTCCTGATCACCTTTTTTTTGGTGCTTTAAAATTTATGCATAGGCCATTTTGGGGCATTTTCTCCTAGTGGCTCGGCCGACCAAGTGGACCAGGCCCTTGTCAATTTTTGGTCTATTGGGCTAGGATATTACAAAAACTCTTGATATATTTGTACTAGTAGAAATTATCTGTAATTTGGCTACATGCCACCATGTGTGAAGGCATCAGATGTCAAATTTAGTTGTGAATTCATAATAATGTGATTTTATTGCTGTCTTGACAATTTAACAACCAGAACTTTGTAGCAGTTGGAAGCTTTTATCACAAAGTGATTCAGGTTTTTTCAAAAATAATTGGAGAAATGAAACATTTATTACTTAATTATTTCTGAACGTATGATAGTTTATAATAATTTTACTGCACTTTGGGTATTTTAATATGAATTGATGTCATTGAGAAGTTACATAATAATGTTCTTATAATTAGAAATGCAAATATAGAAGTGATGGGATTCTATAAATAGTGAAATTTTCAAGGGTGAAAGTAGGTTTTTTTGAATGCTTGAACATCAACTTACCAAGTTGAACCCTATGCTTCACCCTCTAAAAAGCAACTCAATAGGTTGTAACTTTCTTGAAATTACTTTTTTCATATCATACATTTAGTGTTCACTAATTGAATGATGATTAGGTCTATTACTCTCAAAGTAAATGAGCATATCATACACTATGCAATAATTTATGACATCATGTTCATAATGAATTATGTGTATATCACAATGTCACCCTCGCAGCCATGCTCAAAAGATGTGTCAATGATTCATCCACGTGGTTTATTAAATTTTTTCTCTCACTTTCTCTTGAACATTCTCCATCTCCCTCCTCTCTCTCTCACACATACACACACACAAACTAGAACACTAAGGCACTTATAGACACTTGTAAGGAAACCATTTTGGATTCATTCCTCAATGCAGGACTAATGACTATGGTGTTGGGTTTTAGTGGTGCAGCGAAAGGGCTACGTATTAAAATTTCATTCAAAACACCTGACGCACTGAAACCCTAATGCCCAGGAACCCTTGACTATAACAATCAAAGCATAATTAAATTAAACTTGGATAAGAAGAATACCTATGGTGCTAATCCTAATTTTATGATACGTCCAAGTGTTTATCCTCCAATGATGATCTACATAGAAGTTGAGCCAAGAACAGCATTCCTTGAACCATGCTTCGAGAGTGCTAGCCCCTAGAACTCGACTAGCCACCAGTCGATCAGACCCTCCTCCAGACCTAAGTTTGAACCTCTCAAAACCATCCACTGGACCTGACCACCTTCTTCTGGACCTCTTAAACCCTTAAAGCTATTAGGAATAGGCCTATCTTAAAAGAACAAACCTTTGTCCTAAATCCTAGAGTTGTAAGAGAGGGAGAGACGGAGTGGATAAGGGATGTAAGAATTGAATGATCAATTCATCTGCTGCCCCTATTTATAGCAACAGAGGGGGACCAATAGAGAAGAAATGGCTTATTTGGAAAGCCATATCAGATCCTCATATCACTTACCTAAGAGTCTTCAAATAGAAGAACTCATCAGAGTGTGATACGTCGAATCCTTCCCTCTCACACACACGTGCCCAGAAAGAGTTGTTCTTTGCATCCATTCCCATTTCAAAATAACGTGAAAACTTGCCACATATTCCCTAATTCAAAAAGGAAGCAAATCTACAAGGGATGCCTCTTTCTAGAATAGAATTCCAATGACAGAAGGACTCTCAATGCGAAGAGTCATGTGAGTCTTTCTTCTGTCGCGTGCGCGCATGCCCAGTAAAGGGCTTCAAAAGCAATGCTCCATTACCTGATAAATTTTTATACTTATCTCACAGAATCAACATTTAAATCTAATCATTATCAAGAAAAGTATCAGATAATAATGTCGCCTAAGTCTCCTTAAAATAGGAGTCTAGCATCTCCTCGTGCTACCAGGGAACACCTCGAGCGCGTGCGTCACTTCCAGAAGATTTCCACACCAATCCAAAAAGATTTTCATACTTCAAATGATGTACCAGGTGGTTAAGATTCTAATCTTATTGCCATATGAGTAAGAGACCAAAATCAGAAGGACTCTTGGTCCTTCTGCACGCCAAAAGGAGAGTGCGTGCGCACCTTTCAAATTTGTGCCAAGAGTCCTCATCCGAGAGCACTCTCATTTTTTGGCATTAACTTGAAACGAGGCATCCCTTTTGGGCTGCTTCCAGGTGGCACGATCTAATCCAATTGCTCACCAAATTGGATTAGCAAATTAGCAAGAATTGAGATCAAATTTGATCTCCCAAGGAGCTAGGGTTTCTACACACGCTAGTATGCTTACCAGGAACCCTGATTGGATCCAAATTCTAATCAACCTTATCATAAAGTCTTTGGTCAATTTCTTATGTGTGTGATCCATTGGATTTCACTTCTAGCTAGTAGTAGGTCCAGGTGTAAGCTGACCTAATTTGATTAGACTCCAATCTAATGATTAGGTCCAATCAAGCTAACCCGAGTTCAACAATCAGAACCCTTTCTAATTGACGATCGAATTAAACTCTTTAATTTGATCAAATCTTCAAGTCAAGATTGACATCTAGCAATGTATCATGACTATCCGAAAGATGTAAAATTTGATAAAATACTAAATATATCTTTTAATGATACGTTACCGTGTAATCTAATCCTTCGATTATCCCTACATCCCAAATATATTCATGAGTATGGAATAATATCAAACTCAAACATATGTTCATATTGATTCTCTATCAACCAATGATAACTTCAATGATGAAGCATTAGAAACTCTTTCTAATCTCAATCCTATTTTGGCTAAAAACTTTTTTGAGTCATCTTGAGATGAGAATTCACAGGATGCGACCTCCTCTTACTAGGAGTGATCGATTCCATGTTGATCGACTCATAACCTTCGTATACACTCCACCATATTCAGAACATTTCGTACATATCTTAATACCATACTTGAGTATGAACCAAATATGAGTTCATGTGCATAAGATTTCATAGTGGTCTAAGGTCTAAGGATTACTTGCATAAATCCCACTTAGATAACCATCTTTGACATACAAGTAAGGCTTCGATAAGATGTTCCCTATTGGTAAGTCAATTCAATGGACTCATTTTCAAATGAGCACCCACATCCTTGTATCAGTGTCTCCACACAAGTGACTAGTGAGATCAGCCATCCTCTCCATCGAGCATACATAGGATGTGCCAGTCTTTTCAAAATATTGATCTCCGACTCAATGCTCCTACGATCAAAAATATTTAAGATTAGAATTTTAGAATTTTAGATCTCACAGGCATGACCCATTCATGTCTCCAAAATTATTGCCCTAATCTATGGGGTTCATCATAATCTTAAACATAATAAGATGCAGCTAAAATAATGAATCAATATCTCATTTTATTATCAAATAATAAATATCATTACACGAGTTGAAAAATCACAAAAAAAGTTTCATCACAACATACATGCAATTGGCTTGTAGGGCACTCTTCTTTCAATCTTTCACTTACACTAAAGCCAATCGCCTCTGTATTTTAGTCCCATACAATCAAGATGACGATCAAATAGCTACTGTTGTATGGCCTTAGTGAATGGATCTGTTATATTGTTCTTTGTGTCAACTCGTTCAAGGACAACATCTTGTCTCTCTATAATTTTTTGAATGAAGTGGAAGCGTTTGAGGATGTGCTTGGATCTTTGATGAGATCTAGATTTTTTAGCTTGAATAACGGCCCAGTGTTATTACAATAGAGTGACACCGATCCTTCAATCTCAAGAATGACTCCTAATTTCATGATGAATTTTTTCATCCAGACAGCTTTCTTAGCAGCTTCACTAGCAGCGATGTACCATGCCTCAATGGTTGGGTCAGCTACTATCTGCTGCTTGAAACTCTTTTAGCTCACTGCTCCATCATTTAGGATAAACATGTATCCTGATATTGACTTACTATCATCCAAATCAGATTGAAATTAGAATCTGTATATCCCTCTAGTTTCAACTCTGATCATCTCCAAATATGAAAAAATATCTTTAGTCCTTCTTAGATACTTCAGAATATTTTTCATAGCTTTCCAATGATCCTCCCCTGGATCAGCTTGAAATCTGTTAGCTACACCTAAAGCATAAGCTACATCCGGCCTGGTACATAGTATAGCATACATAATTGATCCCACAGCTGAAGTATAAGGAATTTCGTTCATCCTCTTCCTCTCCTCTAATGTCTTAGGATACATTTTCTTGGAGAGACATATACCATAACTTGCAGGCAAGTAACCTCTCTTACTTGCTTCCATATTAAATCTCTTTAACACAAGATCTATGTATCCAGATTGGAACAAGCCTAGCATCCTCTTAGATTTATCTCTATAGATCTTTATACCCAGTTTCATCTAAATCTTCATAAAAACTTATTCGATAGCCAAGTCTTGACCGATTGTAACATTGGGATATTATTCTCAATGAGTAGTATATCATCGACATATAGAACCAAGAAGATAATAGCACTCCCACTTATTTCTTATACATACATGGTTCATCCTCATTTTTGATAAAGTCAAACTCTTTGACTGTCATATCAAATCAGATGTTTCAGCTCCTCGAAGCCTGCTTCAATCATAGATAGATTTTTTTAGCTTGCATACTTGATTTGCCCTCTCACTTGAGACAAATCTCTCTGGCTGAGTTATATAGACCTCTTTCTCAAGATTACCATTGAGAAAATAATCTTGATATCCATCTGCCAGATTTCATAGTCGTAGTATGCAGCTATAGAAAGCAAAATTAGGATGGACTTGAGCATAGCCATCGATGAGAAGGTTCATCATAGTCAATCTTTGTCTTTATCTGAAATCCTTTGCCACCAACCTAGCTTTATAGATTTTCACTTGGCCATTTGCTTCGATCTTCTTCTTGAAGACCTACTTACACCTTATTAGGTTCACACCCTCAGGCGCATCAACCAAGATCCATATTTGGTTGGTGTACATAAAGTTTATTTCAGATTTCATGGCTTCTAGCCATCTATCTGAGTCTCTACTCATGACAGCTTCCGTATAGATCAGTGAATCATCATCTTGAATGATGTTGATCGAATTGTCACTCTCAATGATAAAACCATATCTCAGAGGTGCTTGACGCACTATCTGATATTCGGAGAGGAGATGTGTATTGTGGATGTACCTCATCTTTGGATACTTCTGGTTAAGTATTTTCTTATGGTTCAACCACAAGTATTTCTGGATTAGTTTGTAGATTCTGAACTCCCAT